>JAHPZR010009510.1:0-35000 GCA_019787425.1 Platygyra sinensis | reverse complement strand
AAACTCGCTTGGTGTTTCCGACCATAGATGGAAATGCTGAAACACTTTCGGGAGGTTTCATAATGTTTTAGTGGATGTTGAATGTATTGATTATTCGTGAAGTTTTGACTTCCAGGTAAGTTTTTTGAACAACCGTGCCCCATGAGTCGAGGTTTTTTAATATAGTATGCCGAAGCTAAGAGAATTCGTGGACAACAAAAGCAAAACATCATTTTGAATCGCTTCGCATTTCTGAACAAATATCGAATACTCTTACAGGGTCCAACTTCAATTTTTGTAGACGGTTGACAACGGAGTCAGAGTAAGAATTTTTTCAAAATGTCAAAACATCGAGATTTTCTAGTATGCCCAAACTCAAAATTTCCTCTACCGCAAAGCCAAAATTATAATTGAAATTGCTTGATATTTTTAAATAAATATCTACAGTTTTAAGAAAGGTTTGATGAGTTTTTCCGTGGAAAGTCTAGAATAATTTTAGACTGCTAGGTATCGGTAGTATCATCTTAAAAACACTCCCCGGCTGCTGGGTATCTAGACAGAATGTCACAGTTTATTTAACTTTTAGTTCTGAGCTTATGGGTCGTAAAGCTTGGTTTGTGAATTGGTTTTGTAGTTCCTTTTCATATATCAATACTAAAAAAAGCGATTATAATCGATCCCCCTTCTTTTTAAAGATTTGAGAATTTTTGACCCTTCGAAATTTTTTCTCGTTACTCGGTTTGTGGTTACTTCGTTACTCGTTACTTCGTTACTCTGTTTAGTGACACCCATAACAAACTCCCTGGTCAATTCCCCGGTGGTTTGTCGCGACCTACAAACATAAAGGGCCGAACCCAGACAACGACCGCTCTCATGTGGCTTTGATAGCTCAGTTGGTAGAGCATTGCACAGGTAACGCAAGGGCCGTGGGTTCGAATACCGTTCAAAGCCTGAATTTTTTCCGGTCATTTTTCCAGTAGTGTTATGGCTGCTCAGTTTAACTGAAAAGAACGATAACTACAATGTTCTTTGTACTCGTTACTTTTCTTAAAAGGGTTCCGCGTATTATCATTTATCTTGCCAGGAATGGAGAGTATTGATGTCAATCACAGTTCCCAACTTAAAGCCTTTATTTATTTTTCCGGTTCCGGTTCCGGTTCCGGTTCCGGTTCCGGATTTCCGGGTTTTCCATACGCCCCTTTAAATAAGGCGTAGCTACATGTGTATTACTTAATAACATCCCTTTCCAAAATTTAGTCAAACAGAAAGATTGCATAAGAAATGTAACTGGGGTTATCAGCAGTTAAGTAAAAAGATTTTTATTGATTGTATATGTAATTTTGATGGCCCAGCAATTGCTTCAAAACCGCTTCGTGTAAATACGTGCAACTACTTGAAAATGGTGAATAGCTAAGGATTTGCAACCACTTGCTACAAATATGTACATAAATTAGCCAACATCATATATAAACATTCTTAAACCAAGACAATGTCACGCTTTTGAAAAAAGCTGCCAGCTAATAAAAATTGTGGGCATTTATCCAAGCTTGAAATAAATTTAATCTTCATGCAGACCAATGTTTGACAACAAAGCCACAAGAGTGCAGATGGTCGTGAATAAAGGAACATATGTCATCTGCAAATTCCACTAAAACATACATTCACGATGTATTTTTAATCATACATTTGTTCACATAGTTCTAAAACATTTCAAGGTTGTGCACTAACCCATATTACAAGATTGAGAATGAATCGCTATTTTAATTAAAGTCTGCATGTGCATTAACATCAATGATTGAGATTTTAAGATATAAGACAACAGAAACCACAGCCTTGGAGCTTAGTGGAGAAATTTGCAAAAGAAAATTGTGTTAAAACATATGTTTATCAATTTACAAATTGCTCCATGTGTACTGGTATAATATAATTATATAAAAATTTTCACTTGTTTTAATAATTGCAAGGAATACCAGAAAGTTCAAAATATTAGCAGCAACATCAGAACTAAGAAAAAAATATTGGACATACATGTATTTACTTTCTGAAAGGTTTTCAAGTAATGAATTAAATATAAGCCTAAAGTTGTTTTGTGACTAAAATATGAATATATACCACCCTGCACAACAAATTGTAGGTTACACGAAATCAGTTGATATGCTACACTTACTGGGTACATGAGCTACATGCACCATTTGAAAGTGGAACACTGTAGCCAAATATGTTGCTTGTACAATTTATGAAGAATTCTGGTCATCTATGTGACTTTTGTACAATTTACGCTAGATCTGTGAATATTCGTACCTTTTGTGAACGAGATTTCGCTCGCGTATTCATTACGTTTTTTCTTTGCGACATGTAACAATTAATAGCAAATCAATAGCACACTTTCAAGCTTACCCACATTAAAGCTGGGCCCACACAAACTCTCGTTTGAGTCCTCGACAAACGAACCAAAAGCTCCCAAGTTCCCGCGAACGCAATTTTCTTGCAACTACAGAAGAATTTGCACGATCCGTACTTGTTACATAGGAATTTTGCCGATGCGGACGACCTCGATATAAGCTCAGTCATTACTAATAAGCCCACTAAAATGGATAAAGAACATTCCGAAATTCTAGAAGTTACTTATCGTAACTGGTTCTAACCGAGAAACAACAGATTATAGAAAAAACAAGATGAGCCGGTGAACAAATATTTTTCTTTCATTATGGTAACAGGAGCTTGAAGTTGAATAGTTACAGGACAATAGCAAAGGACTGTTGAATTAACCAAGTTTGTGACAATATAACAGATGTACCATTCATACGTTTCACAAATTATTAAAGGTAAGAAGACTAACGGTCAATATCTTTATCTGCTAAAGAAGTAGTTTTAGCAGTGTCATACTTAATTATATCGTTCACAACAAGATTATACACCCTTACTGCCGTGAATAGCCGCGAAATTTGTCAGACATATCGTATCATTTGGCTTAGCTAAGGAGCTTTCTTACGTTACATAGAATATAAGCTTACCTCGCATGTGATGTCTGGCAATAACTGCGAGCTATATAACAAAGAAAAATAAAAACATTTGCTCACCATAATCCTCTGAGGACGAAAGCAATTCCAAACGGGATGACAAAATCATCACTCGCGACCATCCATCGGCGCTTAAAGACAACAATCCCCGGCATATTTTGACATTACATGTAAGGTCTCTTTAAAAGAAGTACATGTATGCACGTGAGTAACTCAGCTTGTACAGTTTTTCCTCGCGACAATTTTTTAGAATTACTTCCTTTTCGAAAAAGTTGATCTAATCCATTAGCCAATTAGCGTAATTGCTCAAAAACGCAACGAAACAAGAGTTTTTCTGTGTCAAGATAAACCATAAACAACTTCTCTCAAGAAGTCTCCTCAAATACAACCCTAAAATTTGCATAAGTTTGCGCATGGGTGAGCACGGTGTGGAATCTCAGCGTGCCCCACCTAGATCGCTGGCTCAAATTTGAAATACCGGTATTTGATTGGCTCGAAAACAGTTTTCGGTAAATTCAAACTTCCAGATATCGTTCTCGAGTACTTTTATTTAGCACGGTTTGTTTTCAGCGAAATTTCTTGCAGATTGCGGTTATATTTAGAAGATTTTAAAGCATTAAGAAGCTAACTGAGGGACATGATTATTTGAAAGAATATTTTCTCAGGAAGAAGCCATTTTGAGACAACTGCCAGCTTCTTCTGGGCGAATTCAAGATGGTCGTCGCCTGTAACTCCACGAAAGGACTGCCACTTGGGTTTTCTTTACATCTCCGAGCCGAGGAAGCGATAGCAAAGTTCCAAAGCGAAATCGAGGAGAATGACTTTAACTACCTTCATGAGATCTTAGCTGAAGCCAAACAACACTTCGGACGGTGAGAGTTTTAAAATGTAGTAAGCTTATGAGTATATATGAATATCAACACTACGTACATAGCATTTATTCAAAATTAAGACAACAAGCTCACTTTAAAGCTGTCATTCAGAATTATATCAAACTTGTCGATTATACATGTAAAGTGACTGATCAAGTTGCCTGATCTCAGAACAGCATACATTTACACACGTACAGTTTTATACTTAAACTTTATATTATACGAGCTTCATAAATCAGAGCTGAAATAAAACAAAAAAACAAAACGAGGCTAAACTACAGAGTACGGGGCCACTTATTTACTTCTCATTCAATCACAAAAGTGCCTATTGAGTTATATTTCGTTCTTCAAAAGATTTTGACACATGTAAAACAGGTGGTCCGAAGTGGCCCTGCATTCTGTAATTGCTCCCAAAACGGTTTGAGAAGTTTAATATTTTTGTATATCACGTTGTTGTTGTTGTATATAGTGTTGTTGTATACCTGCCAACTCTCACGCCTTAGGCGTGAGTCTCACGCCTGCGGGTTGAAAACTCACGAGTCTCACGCCTGCGGGCCAATTTCTCACGCCTGATTGAAAAATGTGAGTTGTTGCCGTCTTGCTTGACACAATTTCCAAAAATATGTTAACTCAGACGCGTGTAACGAACGAAAACCATGTGTAAAATGAATAAATGACAATACCTTACCTCGCGATCTCCGATTTTTGAAGTGAAAAGCACTGGGAGCGAACTATAGCGCTGATGTTATCAACTAACGTCGGTCCTTGTGGCTAAGCGTTTTCTCGATAACTTCAACTTCGGTAGTCTTCGGACGTCTTCGGAAGACTTCGGACTTCTTCGGGAATCTTCGGAAATGATCGTGTCGTCTTCATAAATCTCAGCACTCCCAGGATAAAAATCTCACGCCTATATCTCAGAAAAAGTTGGCAGGTATATTGTTGTTGCATTAGTAGGTTTCCTCTTAGAATGGTGCTGTGGTGCTTTTGAGAATTCATTCCCATTTGAACTCACTTCCATGTAAAATTTATATTTTATTGTTGTTGAAATAAAACTTAATAAACTGTTATAAAAAGGGAAAGATACCATCCCGGTGCTTTCAAAAATACTTGGAGCAGTTGCCCTGTAAAGCATCAATACGAAACTTTCCCTACAGGGTAAAGTTTTGAAAACGGCTAACATGCAATTACCTGCCAGAACTCCAACCGAGGCCACAAGTCCATTTTTCAAAAGCCCCAGAAATTTTTCTGGCCTGTGAAACCATTTTCAATTTATCGGCACAGTATGTAAAAACCAACTCTCTAGAGAGATCACTATCTACTCATGGATATAGAGGGTATGAAACAGTGGCAATTTTTTTATTGAGTGGTAAAATATTCTTTCAACATGACAAAATAAAATTTTATCTTTAAGTCACCAACTTATTGTCTTTTCATTATATATACATGTACATGTAGGCTAACTGACTGTTTGCATAGTCAGCCATGAAAAAGCGGGAAATGATGTCATCAATATCTTCACTAGTGAGGATGGTGTCAACTTATCTTTGTCCAGTACTGCAGAACGACATGTTCTAAAAATATATTTTCTCATTATGTTAGGCGCGATAGCAACATTCTCCTTCCAAAGACGCCATCAATGAAAAGGAAGCGCCAGGAGAGTGATGAAGAACAAAGCAGTGACGACAATGCATCCAAAACAGAAAGAGGAGCAAAAGCTCACAAGACCCAAGGTTATTCATCGCCACTTGTGGTTATTAATGAAAATGAACTTCTGGACTATAGTGTTACAAATGAAGAAGGTAAGCTAGATGGCACCAAGAGAACAACAAGAGCAAATAAAGCAAGTCGAAACGAAAAGCAGCCAAAACCAAAGCAGCCAAAAAGAGGATCACAAAAAAATAATTTGCCTGATGTTGGAGGTTTAGCTGAAGACCAGACTCCAGATTCTTCTTCCATGGATGACAAACCAAGGCGGAATACTAGGAATTCAAGAAAGAAGAACTCAGGGTTGGCAAGAGTGATAGAGGAAAATGGATCAGATTCTTCTTCAGTAATAAGTACTGTTGATGACTCTTCCAAAAGAGTAACTAGAAACACTAGAAAGAAGCCTCAGAAAGAAACTGTAGAGGTTTCTTCAACCAAAGAACTGCAAACAAAACCTGCAAAGAAGAAAAGTAAGTCAAATGTAGCTACAGTATTGAATGACTGTGGAGAAATAATGACGTTGGTTGCTGTGAAACAAGAACCTGCATCACCTTTTGACAAAATTCCTAAAAGGAGAAGCACAAGAAATTCAAGACATGAAGAAGAGTCAGTAGACAGTGAGAAAAAAGAGACTGAAAACAGAGCTCATGTTCCAGAAACACCTGAACCTGTTGTTGAAAATGTCATGTCATCTCCTAAATCTGGCAAGACCTGTAAGGCAACCATTAATTTAGTCTTGCAATCGCCAGACTTGACTAAAACTACATGCAATATGGCCCCATCAGAGAAATCATCAAGTCCCCATATTGAGCAAGATCTTGGATCATGTGAAATCACAGCGGAAGAAAATGGTACACATCCTGAGCAGGAAACAAACAAAGATGCTGTTACAGCATGTTCATCTACACCCAAACAACGCGAGGAATCCCCTGAGAGCCATGGACAAACAAAGTCTGAAAATAAAGAAGAACTTGAAAATGGAGAAGTGGAAAATGTGTCTGGTAATGATACAGATTCTGATGCCATTGATGGAAATGCTGATGCATCTAAAGGAGAAATGGATAAAGAAAACACCAGAGTAGCTGATCCTAGAGTGAAGTCTGGAAGGAAAAGTATGCAGAGAAATAGTGGATGGCGAAGGAAAAGCAAAAGATCAAGTCACTGCCTTATATCTCCTGTGAACAAACGACCATCTATCAACAGGACAGTAACCAAATCAAAAACACCAGGAAAGAAGAGCATTATCAAAAGCTCTGTGAAGCTGAATTTGACGCACTGTAAACTCATGCCAGAATTGAAGATTAATTCTGCTAACAAGTGTGGAGAGAATAGATCACCAGCTCCTAGCCTGGCAGATGTTAGGGTGTGCCTCTTTGATAACTTAACAAGCGAGAGCAGCAACTCGGGTGCAAGCTCTGCCACTACCTCTAGCAGTTCCAGCAGTACTGATGACAGAGTAAAGGCTGCTTCCTCCAGCAGCTGCAGCAGTGCTGAAGACAAAGCAGAAAATCCAGTGGAGAGGATTATGAAGGAACCTGCAGAGGATGACAGTGAAGAGGTCTTCCACGATTGTAGAGGTTCAGATAATGAAACTGATGATGATACAGAAGATGCAAAGTGCACAGAGACAAACAGGTGTGTACACTATAATATGAAATGTGAAAAGCGATCTGATCAACATGACACAAACATGGGGCAAAGACAGAAATTGAACCCATGACATCCTGAACACCAAGCAGGCACTCAATCCACTGAGCTACATATACATACATACAATACAAGTACAGGACATACTTTATTTGTTAACACAGGTTAACTATGAGAAAGAGCAGCAGTCATAGGTTGATGTGGAGCTCAGGGCTGTCATTATGTTTTGAGTCACCCATTGCTTTGGCCCTCACACACCTGTAACAAACTGGTTACTTTGTGGGTAAATAAATTATTGTACCAAGAACGAGCAAGCATTCGTCAAGTATACTCAGCTGGAACAGGTGTTACAGGTTACGGCACTGACATGCACTGCACCAGTACATGTACATGTCAATGTTACATGTACATACAGTAATGCATAAAAGTAATAAAAATGTATACAGTTGCTTACAATAATAACATATTAGGCATCCAACATGGCCATGGAAGTTTTCAGCAGCTGATTGTGATACGCATGTACAGTGTATCACCTCAGGGCTTAGAATTTTTTATTCCAATATGTCCAGTTACAATCAAATCAAAGGAGTCTATAAATTAAGTAATCTACAGGTAACTAAAGATGAAGTAATATTAAAATCTGAAGAGTTATACAATATGCAGTGAATACAACATGGAGACTACTGCAGGATAGAAAATACAAAACTTTGTCTTAGTTGTTTAAGACGAGCTAAACTTTTTGTCATATTTTTTTGGCAACTTATCTCCAACACTACGAAGAATTTTGACTCAATCTTCTTTTTTTTTCCACTGCAACTGAAGTGAACATCCACCTACTGTGGACAATGCCAGCTCACCTGTGCCAATTGTAAATGGTACTTGCAAGGAATCAGAAGCTGCACCAGCAGGCATCTCAACACCAACTTCACAAGAGGCCATGAATCCACCACAGAAGGTAGTGAAAGAGAAATGCTGTAAAGCCCTGTCCACACTGGAAATGTTTGGTGACCAGACACAATCAAACAAGGTCCAAACAAGGAAATGTTTGGTCACCAAACAATTTTCGATCATGTTTGATCACCAACATTTCCTGTTTGAACGGGCTTAATGACTTCATTTTCCAAAAGGACCCCAATGAAGTCTAGTCTCATTAACTTTAACAGCCAATAAATCACTCAAGCATCATTTTCCAGAGAGAGAAGTGTTTGGATGTTATTAATTCACACTTGGAAAGTTGATTTCATTCTTTTCTATTATCTACTTTATTTTTTAAATCATCTGTTCAAAATTCAAATCAACATGTTAAACTTCTGATAAACAAGCTTTAATTACTGTGTTCTGGTTAAACCAAGTGACGTGTATTTTTTTCTTTGTTATCAACAGGCCAGACCAAATAACATTGCCCTTGTTCATTCATTTATCAGGAGAAACACGCCAAAGAAGGTTGATCCAGAGGTGAGAGATCAAAAGCAGTATCACAGTGAACAGGAACATTACAGCAATTGAACCTAAAGTAGTGTACATTGTAGGCAATTATATTCATTTGGTCTGCTGCTGTTATGGTATATGCATTGTATTCTAAAATGACACATTAGAATACTCTAGTCCAGACCCCTGACTTTTGCAACTAGTAAAAGCTGAGATGGAAAAGGGTTACAAATTTTTAATCTGATTTTGATATTTTTACAGCCAGTTCTTATATCTGAACAGCGATTGATAAGTTTTTGTCCACCATTATGTTAGACTTTTGTTCAACAAGTCTTGAATTTGAGCTTATTAGGACGCAGTGAAAAGAAGCGTTAAATTATAAATTTGTTAAAGTCCTGTTCAAGTTGACTGTTGATTGGACAGAAAGAAGAGAGCCGACAGACCTTCGTGTGCTTGCCTTATAAGTTATGAACTGAGATCTTAGTACCTGTTGAAGAAGTTTCAATGCCATTATTGTAACTAAGTGTACTACATGCATGTTTATTTGTCCAGGAAAAGAAAAAGCAACTGCGCATTGCATTGAAAGAAAAGGAAGAAAAGGAGAAAGAGCGAAGGGAACATCTCGAGATACAGAAACAGCGAGAAATCGAGGAACGGAAAAGGTATGTGGAAAAGCTACATGTATTCTCATCCTTTGTGAATTAATTATGGGCGAGTTTATGTACCAGTCAATTCCAAAACCGCCCATCCCCCCCGGGAAATCCCCGGGCATTTGACACGCGTTAAGCTCCGTACAGTGGGGAATTTGAGGCCCGCCCAGTGGGGCATTTGACTTTCGTGTCAAAACGCCTGTCGGCGGTCGGAAGCAAAAGGATTTCGAAATTCTTTGATTCAGCACGTGAGCCGCGTTCACGGGTCATTGCTCGTCGATTCCACGTGGGTTTTTCTGTTGTTGTCATTTTATATAGTTGTATCGTGGAATATGGCTTTGTTTAAAGTGTGGAGCGAAGACAAGCTGAACAAGAAATTCGTAGTGGCTAAAAATTTTGCAGAACTTGTTTCCACAGTTGCTTTAACATGCCTGGAGGGTCGGGGATTTGACCCTCTTTGAAGCTCTAACGGGTGGGCATTTGACCGTCTAAACGGGCAACATAGCGGGGAATTTGACCAAAATTTTTTCAAAAAAGTAAAATGCCCCGGGGTGTGCCCGGGGGGGGGGGGGGGTGGGCGGTTTTGGAATTGACTGGTACATTATGGGCGTGAAAGGTTCCCTTACATCTGTACATGTGACCTCTTAATTAAATACAATGTAAGTACCGGGATGAGTTCTGACGGAATCGTACAACTGTCCGACGTGGAGTTATGAGCGTCTTTGTAAGCAGGCCTAGAATTTTAGTGGACTGCGAGGGTCAAAAGTAGTTGGTGTGGGTTTGACATTAGCCAGGTTATGTATAACTTGTAGAGGGTGTTTAACCAACCAGAACAATAAGGCTGTAACTCAACCAATCAGGAACATCCATTTGATATGTAACTTAACTTACTCCGTTTTGCCGCGGTTATTTTACCTGGTAGAGGTTCCTTGTGACATGTATTCCTCAGTAATTGTGACTGGTTATGTGAATTTGTATCATCAAGATACCTTTTAGACCAGCCTCGTTCCCAGGGTCTCTCATACTCCCGCTCCCTTGGAGCCAGAGAGGGGCTGGAAGATGAGAGATCCTGGGAACGAGGTTGCTTTTAGACAATTTTGCCGTCAATAGTTATTCAAGATTGTTACGCTGGCTGATTAAATTTCTTCGTCAACTTTCAGGAGGAGAGAGGAACGCGCCAAAAAGGCGGCCGAACAACGAGAAGCGAAACGTCAGGCGCTGGAAGAGAAAAAGCGCCAGACCCAGGACCAGCGGCTGGTTGTTGAGGAAAAAGCCAAGAAACTCAAAGAGAAGGAAGACGAAGACAAAAAGAAACAGCGAAACCAGAAAAGAGCTGAAATAGAAGCAAGGAAAAGACAAGAAGAGGCTGCTAGACTACAGAAAAAACGTGAACAAGAAGAAGAGGAAAAACGACAGCGTGAAATGCTCTTGAAGAAACAAGAGTTAGAAGAGCAGGAGAGGCAGAGGAAAATTGCTGAAGCTAAACGTCACCAAGAACACAGAGAGAAGGAACTGGAGAGAGAGCGAGAGTTGGAGAAACAAAGGAAACTTAAGGTGATCGAAGAGAAAGAGAAACGGCTCCGCGAAAAAGAGGAAAAGCTCAGAATTGAACGTGAGAGAAAAGCGCTAGAAGACAAAGAAAGAGAGGAGAGAGAGCGGGCAAGAATAGCGCAGCTTATCCGCGAGAAAGAAGAACACGCGCGACGCGAGAGGGAACAGCGTGCCAGAGAGGACAAAGAACGCCAGGACAGGGAGAGAAGGCTGAAAGAAGAACGGGAGGCAGCGGTGCGCGAGAGGAAACGACAGGAACAGATGGAAGACGAAAGAAAACGGGTTCTCGAGGAGCGACAGCTAGCCGAAGAAAACAGAAAGGTCCACTCAACTACAACCTGCGACTCGTACGAAATGACCCCACCTCCAGTAAGGATACGAAAGCCGGCCTCACAAGAGAACTACAACATTGATGATTTACAGAGCGATGACTCAACCGACGACGAGGACAATCCGAGAAAGAAGATTCCTTCATGGGCGCGGCCAGCAGCTCTGAAAGCCGCCATTTTCCACCAAGAGTATTCAAAAATCGACGTAAACAGTATTTTCGATAGTGTTCCTGCACCGGATTTGGAAAAAATCTTCACGAAATGCGAAAAGAAGAAGCGGTTTCATCAACGCACAAGCTCGGCGATTTGGGACTCGCCTCCCTTGAGGCCACCCAAGCAAGCAACTTACGTCTAGGAATGATGCTTGAGACCTAACCCAGGATTAAAAGTTAACAAAGTATTAATTTTAATTCTATAAATACGTTTTTCACTTCTTATGTTGTGTTATTTTGAGATCACTCAAGCTCAAAACTGAAGGACAAACAATATGAAGAGAAAACCTTACTGAAAAGTTACGAACCTAAAATCCTCGTAAATCGTGGGATAGCGCAGTCGGACTTTGAACGACCCGGTCCATATGCGTATAAATAACTTGATGGTTAAGGCCTGTATGGAAAAAGTAACTTTCTTACCCCTCATTCAAAACAGCTCATGGTGACTTCCACATGTCTCTATGCACAAAAACGTCTAATGGGATTCAGCGGGGTTTTTTTTCACAGAATCGTCTTTTTGGTTAATTTTATTTCCAGAGAACGTACTTGCACAGTCGGCCTCACCGCGCCTTTGCATAGTTGATCAGAGTTTCCAAGTGCCACGTCCAATAATTTTTAATAAATTCATCCGAGTGGGAGTGAATAACGAAAGGTATTTTCCAAGCCGTGAAGTGACGAGGAAGGTAAACATTCTCGGTTATTTGTTCACACTGTAATGAATGCTTGTTTTACTACACACCAAATTTGTAAATGCAGGACACCTCGTAGAACGTAAGGAAAATGGTGTTTACTAGTTTTGTATATACTCACATATAGTATCTTGCAATTTTATATCGCGTGAGAATTGCGCTTGTATACTTTGATTTTAAAAGTGAAATAGTTTAGTTTTAAAGAGATTACAGCTCTGTTTAAAATGTCAAGTTTGCGTTATTTTTTCACTCGTAATAAGTTCCTTTCCTTTCAAGAAAGGAGCCGCTTACATTTCCCATGTTTATCTTTTCTCGGAAAGAATACTCCGATCACATCTCGCCGTGAACGGAACTCCAATCGAATTTGTCAATCAAAGACTGAGTAGGGAGTCAAGCTCCAACAGTCGCCAGTTGCAAAAAGTTGTTTAGAAACTTTAGTACTTCAGTCCCCTGAGTGAGTGAACGAAAGCAGCTCAGATCCACCTGAAACTCATTGACTTTATTTTCCTGCCCACAGAGGAGACCAGTACAATCCTTTTCGTCTAATCTTTTTGTCCATTCGTTTCTTTAACGTAGACTGAAGTAAACCCCAGTACGTGTGAATTTTTTTTTAAACATGTACAATCATGTAATTTTTCTCTTATCACTGGCTTTAATTTTTTTTATAGTCAAGTGAAGGCCACTCTAGTGAAACTGACTCGTCCCCAGTCGTCTTCATGTAGCACACGGCAGCGCGCGAGGTGGAAGAGCAGAGGATGATCTCACCTTGCGCTCCCTTTCTCGGTACCCATCTCTCCCTGCACAAAATCTCGTGTATGAAGAAGACTAGGGACGAGTCAGCTAGTGAAAGGTAATTGTGTCATGATTTATGAAGGAAAAACTGCTCCAAAGTAGCTCAACACAAAGGTATACGGAGAGCGTTTCTTGTATTGTAGTCTTGAAGGAAATCTTTTGGCTTTTTTTGTTTTTAAAATATAATGCCAAATTTCAAAGGCAGAAAGGGGTATTTGCAAGAATAAATAAATTTTTGTTTCTGGAACCATGATGCAGAATAGTTTTCTTTTAAGTTATGTTTACAGTAGTTGAGAACTAGATATAACTTTTTTTTCTTATTGTACATAGGAGCTTGACACATGAATTGAATTTGTGATTCTATAACAGTTTTTAATTGGTAAATTATGTTGGGTCATTATTTTTTTATTTTATTTAGTCGTAAAGCCCTATACTTAGTTGTAATTTATAGTAGCACAGTTGTAAATTTTGCATTTGTAAACCTTGTCGCAATTCAGCTCTTAGCTGCAAGTTTTTAAGGTGAATAAACTATCTATCCTATCCATGATTATAAGCCAAGCTGACTTGTACGACTTGTAAAATCCCTGGAACACATCTTTGGTTCAAGTAAAGAACAGTAAGGTGGTGTGAGTAGGTCAATTAAGAAACATAATGACCTGATGGTTTGGTGGTGTAAGTCCAGGGGCCCGTTCCTTGAAACACCCGGTAACTTAACCGACCCGAAATCATATTTTGAAATCAAAGTCTCAAGAAAATTAGGGTGTGTTCTGACCTCTAATGAAGTCCATTTTGTTTCTTTAGCTGATAACTTAACTGTACAGTTTTTAAACTTTTGAAACTCTCGTCTGAAAGGGAAAACAAAACAGCTTAACGGGCCCGAAATCATATTTTGAAATCAGTCTCAAGAAAATTAGCGTGTTCTCTGACCTCTAATGAAGTCCATTTTGTTTCTTCAGCTGAAAACTTTACTGTATAATTTTCAAAACTTTTGAAACTCCCATCTGGGAATGGAAAACAAAACAGCTTATAACGGTCCCGGTAATTACCGGGAGCTTCGAGAAACGGGTCCCTGGTTGGGATGGCTGTGTTTTGTTCTCGAGCAAGACACTTCACTCTTATCTCACAGAGTCCCTCTCACCCAGGTGTGTAAAAGGTACCAGCGAATTACGGAGGACAACCTGATAGAATGCTCAGGTGACCTGCGGTGGACAAGCGTTTCTTTTAATTAGAGTGGTAATCGGCCACAAGAGTCGCCCCAGGCTATTGTAACTAGCGACATAAGGGCCCAGCCTTACAGCAACTGGGCTCTAAGAAGGCCTCTGAAAAGACGAAAGACGTGAGAGTAAATTAGTTAAAAACCTACCTGAAAACGGTACACTTAGTCCACTTATGCCCGAAGGAAGGTCCCCTGTCAGGTCCGAATTTACAATAAACGTTACCGTGTATGTTAACTTAAAGGGGCTCAGTCACGGTATTTTGAGTTATTTTGAGCATCGACAAAATTACCGTTAAATTGAAGGAAACCTGAAAATAATACTTTACAAAGATAGAAAAACATCAAAGAGACGATAATAAGCCATAAAGGAACAAGGATGGTTAAGGATGGAGAAGATTGACACGGATTGCAAACAACGAAATTGAAAAGTTTAGCTAAACTTTCAGTCAAACCGTTCAACCGTGACTAGGAAATAAAAGTTGCCGATGAATTTTTTGAAACTTTCTATGAATGTTCCCTACCAAGCACTGTTTCGGAAAATACAATAAAAAAGATAGATCACCCTGCTCGCAAAAGAGATATGATGGGCCAATCTTACCCCTTTTATGGCTGTACTCGTGCTAATCACGCGCGTTGCTCATCGGTCCACGTTACATTTTGCGGTAACTAGAGGCACAGTAATACTTGGGGAAAAACTTGACAGGTGGAATGTCTCGAGCATAATTTGCATCCCAGAGTAACGGTTTTTTGCACGCTTTCAGCTACATCTATTTTTCCTTCCGGTAAAATTTTTTTACTATTTTTTTTTTTAATTTAAGTGAATAACATGAACATTATCATTGTGCAATAAAAAAAATATAGGTCACTGTGCTCACTTAGGGGAAAACGAGCATTTCGTCTAGTGGAAATTTCTTATGTTGTTTATGTGCCCGCGCTCATTTGCGCGCGCTAATGACGCGAAAATCGCGCGAAGTAGGGATGCGCAATGCAATACTAAGGAATTACCTAACACAATAGACCTCTTTAGCTTGGGCGGTTTGTTTTCCCATTGTAGAACACGTGGTATTCTCTGGAGAATTTTTCTTTTGTCCATCTTAAAATTATTCATTCATATACACGGGACTATTTGAAAATTTGAAAGCAAGAATTCTCAAGAGTATCATCACGTGGTCTACAATGGGAAAACAAACCGCCCAAGCTAAAGAGGTCTATTACCACTCCGTGACAATACATTTTACATCAGATACTTTAACTGGATAACACGGACATTTGTTTTCTTTTAGCGTGCATATGTACCAAGTGTAGATTTAACGTAACTCCTCGTCCCTGTCCAGTTCAGCTGCGACTTGTCTACGCCATGTTACCCTCCGGGTTACCTTCTTTGTTACCTGTAGTTTAGCCACATAGCACGCAGGTGATTTTCTGATTATTATGGTTCAGTTTTCAATTGCGCTGATGAACTTAGTTACACATGTAACTTCTTCAAATCATCTGGTTTAAAGGTAAAAGTATACATCTTCCTCGCATATCCACTTGGAGAATTGATAGAACTGATAGTTAGTTTCTTCTTTAATGTTGCCTCATCCTGAAAAGAGATGCGGTTAACATCTATAATGTCATTCTGACGGTTTTATCCGAATGCTCATAGTTAATAGAGGGAAATGGTTATGAAACTCGACAAAGTTCTTTGTTGTATGTTTTTGTTCGCTTTTGGCCTTGGCGGTGCGTAAAACACAATTATAGTTGTTTACTCCGTACTGAGGATGACTTACCAATAGAAACGTGTTGGTTACATAATTCATGCATAGTGTATAGCAAAGATATCAGTGACGTCACCTATTGTTATTAATATGCCAACCAGAGAACTATTGGCTGGTAAAACAAAGAGTTCTTTTGTTTAACGTTTTCAACATTTAAATAACAAAAACAAAGTTTGTAAACAAATATCTTCGCTATGAGAGCAAAACCGCAAAAGATTATGCACGGTCGTGGACCTTCCAACCTAAATCTTGGCATCTTTGTTTACTCCTTTGATGTTTGCCGGACTTCAAAACCATTTCCCTTTATAACCATGGAATACTGGATTAATATTGCAATGGAAAATTGAATTTGTCATTATTTCCTAGGAATAATGAACGCTAGCCCGAAATTTATGCTAGAAATCACATGTATGAGATCCGCTCAATGTAAGCATGTTCAAATACTCAAGCATATTTTTAGTAGACTACATGGTATGTGGTTAATACTGTCAATGATAATTCACTTCACTAGAGCTCCCCAAGAATTACAAAACACGAAGAAAAGAGAAAAACTCAGCCACAAACATCGTCGATCAGTTCAGTAGATTGATGATGCAGAGAAGTTTGACACATAACATGAAATCAAATTTCAGTCCTATATAATGCGCTGGAATGCTTGACTGGTTTTTACTGTTTTCCTAGATAATTAATTCAACGCCTTTGCGAATATAATGAGATATAACGTTTTGAGCGCACAAACGATTGCTGTTTTAGATCGGAATACCAAAGGTGGGTCTGCAGATGGTGTCTGTTCTGATCCTGACGCCGCTAAGACGACGTTAAAGAAGGTGTGTCATTTATATCAGTTTAAAATCAGATCAACTTAACGTGCGTATTTACCAATTTTCAATCGAAATCGACAAAGTGTTATGTCAATGTTATACAGGTGTATTATGCATGCAAACTGAAGTAACAAGCAACCTCAACAAAACAGCAGTTGAGCGCTTCGACTGACTCCCTATCTGGCGCTGATAACTTTATTTTTGACCACAACTAGCGGTTCTTTCAAGTTAACTTCATTTTCAAACACACCAACAGCAATCTATGATGTAGCATTTATTATACATTGAAGTCTCCATCACTTTTCTGATTGACCGAAAGCGGACAGTGAATTTTTGAAATCAGCGCCCGTAACGTCATGACTGCAGATAAGCAGAGAGATTTAGCGTTGTTTGAAACTTTACCGAGATATTGGCAGAAAGGCCGTGCTAAGCGACGTCAAAACAGTCTGCACGTGTACGCCCGCCTAAATAATGCTGTCAGTCTCGGCAAACAAAAGGGGTCTCGAACTTAACTTCACGTTGTATGGAACCTCTCAGAATCACCATCTGTGGTTTTGTATGGTGGCTGGGCATAAGGAGATATCGACCTTTCTCCGAACGCTCATCTGTCACTGAGTTAGTTTTCCACACAAATTTGAGTTAGCGAAAGGATCTTCCCAGGCAAACGGACAAAATGGCAGCGCTGTTTACACGTACATACATGCAGCAGGGATCTCTTGGCTGAGAAGATCCCAACATTAAAACCAAGTTGAGCCCCTTGCTTGTAAACTAAAAGCCGAAGACCTTTGGCGCTAGGGGATTCGCCATGATTGGCCATTTAGGAAGACCATAGTTTTAGGATTTTCTCTTCTAAAAATACAGGCCCTGAGTAGTATACTGTATTGTTTGTCTTGACCATGCCTAGGAGTGATTCTCAGCCACAGATGTCCCTTGTTCTATTATCTCATACCTAGACAGGACAAATGAGACGAGGTGCAATCAGCGCTGCAATGTACTGATGGCTTCGTATTTTCGCTGCTGTTTCAAAGTGAAATTGGTAAAAAAAAGCGCAAAACCGACGTAATCTTGGTCGCGGTAAGCGGAGAGACAGTAAATATTCCGTAATCAAAGGTATAAAATAAATCCTTAAAAAGTACGAGTGAAATTCTTCACGCTACAGTGAGAATGCCCAAGCAAAGTCGATTTTACCTTATCGCGCGCGTCATTACGCATTAATAGCCCTTTTCACGGTTAACCTTGCTCATTTCCATTACAATAAAATCTAGCATGTATGTGAGGCAATTTCGGGCCCGAAATTGCCTCGCATCCACGTTGGATTACATTGTAATGCAAATGAGAAAAATTAACCGTGAAAAGGGCTATTGTTGAAAGTTGTATCTGATTTAATATTACGCGATCCCAGTGTGACCCGGCACGGCGAGGACACGGTGCAATAAAATGGAGTTCAAACCTGAAATGCTTTTTTTCCCTCTTCATATTTCACAAGGTTTAAGTAGAAATTAATTAGTTTCTTTTGGAATAGAAGCCAGGTCCCCCTCCCTGATCAGGCAGATCATGGATGCAAGATGCGTGCGGTCGAGCTGCTAGATCAGCGGGTTTTTTTAAATTCAAAATGGCGGAGGAAGATTCACGCTCGACTGATCTGAGTCGAGTGTCTTAGGTGAAATATTATTACAAGGTGGGTCCGGACCTTTAATTGCACCCAGTATTACTAAAAGTAGTTTTCGTTTCAACAGGTTTGACTGTAGAGTAACAATCCTAAATTATGGCTGGATGGAAACTAAAAACTATTATTGTGACAGCTATTGCCGCCTCTATTCTACAAATGATATTTCAGAGGCATTTAAAGTGTAACATGTCTTCTGTCCTTAAAGAGCTGGTAAGTCCTGTTGTCAGATTTTGGTCTTCCTCGTTTAAGCGTTTCAGTTTTGTTCAATTTGTTTAGTTGTTTTATTGAAGGAGAAATCTCTGTCTACAGACAATTGCATAATTGTTGTGAAAATCCTCTGAAAAAAGAAAACACGCAATTGCAACTATTAAATTAAAATGACAAAAAAATTGCAATAGCTAAGTAAGAGTCTGGACTGCATGGTACGTTCGTTATTTGTATGTATGTTTAGGGGATGGGGTTTATAATCTACTTGACTGTTAAATAATATTCAATTGGTCCCTAAAATTTTGACTAATAGTGGCCATTGAAATAAAAATGAAATCCCCTTCCTAAACATTTTTTCTTTTCCACCCCCAGATATATGGACATCTTTTTGGTTTCCTAAAACCCATGGGAAGCTTCCGAAATTGTAATAAAAATTAATAACTCCTAATGCAAGTTTTTGCAGAGGATTGTCAAGTTCGACCAATAGGGAGAAATGAAAGTTGAAACGGTAACAGACGATTAATAGCACTTGTAGTGAATTTAACTTAACTCCTTGTCACTGTTTAAGTGCTCAGCTTATGACGAAGGTCACGTGTCAGGACCACTGTGCTCCGATCTTTGTGAACAGAACAACATCCGTCTTGTAAAGTGTCTCACAACAGTGCCTGACAAGAAGATTTATGACGGAACATGGCACGGAAAGAGTGTTATCTTGAAAGTCAACATGAGTTGGTTTGAGGAGTTTAAGGAAAGACAGAAAATAACGGATAATGACGTTGCGTCATCTTATCAAAGTGATGTCTCTTCCAGGGTGAACAGCTTGTTTGGCAATTGCAGTCAATGCACCAAACTCGTATCCCGTTTGCTGCTACTTGGCGATGGAAACAGTGATGGATCAGTTACAGCTGCAGAGACCAGGACTTTCATTTCATTACTGCAACACATGGAACCTATGATGTTAATGACCTTAAATGAAAGCAAACACACCGTGGATTTCTATGGGTATTGTGGAGGATTGTACATGGTGGAAAAAGTGCCTTTTGTTGCTTCAGATTTGTTTGGAGACAGCTGGGAGTTGATAGAACTTCCTTTCCTTCCAGATACATTGGAAAAACCGATCAAGAGAATGTGCAATTACTATGGTGGAAAAGTATTAAGTTCTGCTGCCTTTTTTCTCTCATACACTAGTACCATTGTCAATGATACACTCACTTTTTCAAAGTACTCCATTTTTAGCACCTTTCAGACAAACGTGCCGAGTAAACGTGAAAAATTCGACTTTGCGTATTCAATTCTCGATGCAACAGCAGACGTGTCAGTAACCCCTTATGGCTTAACACAGTCATGTGATTTACATCTGGGAAATTATGGAATTACCAACACCTCAGCGGTAAAACTCATTGATCTCGATCTTTTGTACCCTCACGTCTTCTTGCGAACCCTTCTTAAGCAGAAAAAATGCGTATCCGATCTGGACTGCTTTGTGGGGAGATTTGATTATTGTTGGTCTGACTGTGACAATATGTCAGGCACTTGCAAATCACTGCTAGGGCTCCAAGATATACACATGATATGTGAGGGTCTTTTTCCAATCATTTTTAGAAACCCGAGCATTCTTCATCCAAACGTTTATAATATTACTTGCCTTGAGAAAGCTATAAAGAGGCTTGGTATGTTTTGCAGCAAGTTACCAGTTGTATACTTGGCAAAAGAATTGAGGCAGAACTTACTTACAGTGAAAAAGAGACTTAAATCTATTGAACTCAAGCACAGCGAAAAGTGTTAGAACGGAGAATTCTAACAGCGCTCAGTCAGCTATTAAGGATAGTTATCAGTGTAGATCAAGTGCTGCTTTTGACACGCAATGAGCTAGAGTCAGGTCTGTATAGGAGACTGAAATATAGGTCGAGTGGTTCAGTTTTTTTGCGTGAGGCTTGGTCCATAAACCTGCAAATTAATAGAAAGAGCGAGACCAGTATTCTTGAATACGGACCGGCGAACGAGCTTTAGTTCAATAAAGAAAAGATATTTTTGAACGGATACATGCAGAATACCGAGTTCCATACGTTTTTTTTTTCTGGGAGAGCAAGAGTCATCTGTAATAAATAACAAATGGTTTTGGTTTTTGTAGTTTGTTGTATTCATATCAGTTCCATTGCTTCTCGTGACTAGTCAAGTTGGGTCTTTGGTCAAGCACTACTTCGAGATTTGTTGACAACCACGAAATGTTACCCCTGCTTTCGGGAGGAGTCATTGCTTTTGGCTTGCAAGGAACTCAAGTTAACGCGCTAACATGCATTGCAAGTTAAATTTACGTGTAGCTTTATCCAAACAGCACATCTTTCTTTCTTTGAGCTACGAATTTTCTTTTAATTTTGTTACCCCGGGGTCCCCTCCGGGTTACCAGAGGAGGATCTCATCTCGACCACGCGGCGAAGGAAACTTTCATTAGCTTAGCGGGTACAGAGTCAGCGTGGTTAAAGGGCAGAGTTTGAAGATTTTCTTCAATTTCCCTGAAATCATGCATATAACTTTCTAGATTTACTTTTCATTGGATAAAGGTGAGATATAATTTACCTGTCAATGTAGTCCCTACATGAAGAATCGGTTGCTCGGTCTATTATTGAAATTTTATCTTCTATTTCTTTCCTAATCGTATCTATAACAAAATTCTCGATCGTGATTGGTTCTCCGTGCGCCTATTTGTCACGTAATCGGCGCGCGATCACGTGGGTGTCCAATTACAGCTATCCGATTTGAACTTTTTGTAATCGGACACCTGTAATTGGATACCCACGTGATTTTCACGCCAATTACGCACGCTTCAATGGCTTCTTTAGCAATGTTTTCTGCAGTTTTCAAAACTTAGGAAAAGCGCTACAGACGTTTTCGCTCAAAAAAAGTTCTTAGAAGACATTTTTTTCCCGACATTTGTTATAGATACGATTAATTAGTAATTGGACCTGGTGTCGTACAATTCATGGACTAATCGTGCTCGTAATTTCAAATCGGCCTCGCGCTTCGCGCTCGTCCGATTTTGAAATTACTCGTTCGATTACTCCCTGAATTGTACTCCACTTGGTCCAATTACTATTACTTATTTCCTTTATGCTGAGATTCAGTTAATGTTTGGGTGTGTATAAAGTGAATACTGGCTTCAAACTATAAAGAGATATTTCCACTTGGAAATAATGATTGCTGGCAAAGAATTAGAGAAAAACTATTGGCAACAAAGTGAGATAAAAAATCATGAATATTGTCAGAACAACTGAATAGACCTGGAATGGTCATTGTTTAATACCATTTCAATCCTTAATGTTTCGTGTAAATTCCAGTTTACATAGGGCTTGGGAGTGAGATGCCTGTTGATGCTTGTTCACAATTTATTATAATCTCATAATTGGTCAAGCGTTCTTCCTAATAAATTCATTTAAATCCCCACGCAATCGAAACGCCTTACCTAGCTACATTAGGTTCTAATCAATTATTAGGGAAACTCTAGAGGTTTAAAACAAAGAATGAAATCAAATTTCACCACCTCGATGTTGTTCAATATTCAGTGAGAGGAACGCTTCATCGATTTTGAATGTAATGAATTCAAGTCTTTGGCAATTATAATACTTTTGATATTCACTCGGTCGTGCTCCAAATCGCAAAATCATTTATTGTTATCGAGGGATGGGTCTGTATGTGGTATCTGTTCGCCGCTGACTTGGATAAAGTTCAATTAGGTACGTTACTTGTATATACTAAATTTCTTCAGTTCATCTTCAAACTAAATGTATCAAAAGTCTACAAGAGACCTTAGTGCGGCATTCACACGCTCTCACGATCGTTAGTAGAAGTATCGCTCATTTATCAATCATGACAGTGGCTTTACTAGTTCGTCTTGTGTGATCGTCCGAGTGGTTTGTAGTTCTAAAAGGAACTGTAGTTGGTTTACTCTCCACCATCACCCGGACGGTCATCACACAAAACCAACTACTGATACACCTGGATTCAAAGCATTTACAATGGCTTAACTTGACTTGCTTGTCGCATTTATCTGATTTATTTGCATCTCTCATCACTAAATTAAATCAACTCGTTCTATTCACAGTTTCATTCCTGTGCAATCTAATTTATGCTACAAACTGTTCACGCTCTTTTCACATTGATTAGCATGATGCCACAATGCAATACTATTGTTTCACGACAATATTAAAATAAAGCTATAAAGACATTGGGATCATCACAGTGTACGTGCGTTATTTGCACAACTTATACTTCTTCTCAAAACCTAATCTCCAAAAAGTCCGCTTTGTAGACCATCCAAACCCAGGCTTAATCGGTTTTGAATACCTGTTTTGGCATACTCTTCGGTCGCCCTTAGCTATCACTTCATTTAGTTTTAAGGCCATTTTCGGCCTGCAGTCAAGCGAGGTAATTCTTTCAGGAAATTATATGTTTTACATGACAAGGCACAAGAGTGACATGGGTCTTTTTAAGTTTTTCAACAGGTGTGGTGTACGCTACATATGATCAGTTCGTCATCATGGCCGGATGGAAACTGAAAACCGTCATTATAACGATTGTTACTGTTTGTGCTATACCACTTATACTTCACAGACATTCAAAGTGTAATCTATCCTCTGTCATTAATCAGCTGGTAAGCGCCGGAGACTCTCGGGCCAGTCTTTGTTGTACTGAGTGATTCGTGACCTCGTTCCCAGGGTCTCTCTTCTTTCCACCTTCTATAGAGTCAGAGAGAGGCTAAGGGGATTTGGTGTATCGGCGGTATTGCCTAATCCCGGAACCCAAACATATTTTAAAAAAGTTATCATTTTGTCTTTCATTGGTGCTACGCGGTTCCCATACTGTATATCGCTCAAACTGGTGAGAGGAAGAGAGAGTCTGAGATTGAGGTTGAGTGATGTGAGTAACCAACCTTTTGCCGCCTTTTTCACAGTAGTCATGTGCTGATTGACGTAGAATATTACTATAAGAATGTAAAATTTAGATAACTTTAGCATTTCTTTTGGCATGGTGCAACTGTAACCGCGTGATGGCTCTCAGTCGGTGTACCACAGAAACTGAGTGCGTGCTTCCCTTTCTCCCAGGGCTCTATCGATCAGTGGATGACACAGATTGCAGCCAAAAAGATCTCAGCTACTGAATTACATAACGTGATTTAATTAACAGGTCTAATACTAAACCATTATCGAAAATTAGTATATACCACACAAGTTAATAGTACTTTTCGCGCGCGCTGATTGGCTAGCTCGGAGGTGATTAGCCAAGTACTATTCACCTCCGAGCAGCCGAAGAAAAACAAAATGGCTTTTGTCGGTACGTTATCACAAATAAAGTTACTCTTTTGGCCGCTAGTTATTCAGCTTGTGTGGTATATACTAAAAAAATTATTCACCTCAGTGTCGGTGAAAGTGGTGGATATTTACCTCCACTTCGATGAATAATTGTTAACTATTCAGTGACGAACTATAGTCAAATTTAAAATCGTGCATGACATCATCACTTTTAACTAAGAGAAATTTCAGTTTTAAGCTACAAGACCCCGTTCGTTCGTTAGCTAATTTGACTTTACCCTTGTCACTGTTTCAGTGCTCAGCTTATGACGAAGGTCACGTGGCAGGACCTGTGTGCTCTGATCTTTGTGAACAGAACAACATACATCTTGGAAAGTGTCTCACAACAGTACCTGACAAGAAGATTTATGACGGGACATGGCACGGAAAGGGTGTTATCTTGAAAGTCAACATGAGTTGGTTCGAGGAGTTTCAAGAACGACAAAATTTAACGGATAATGACGTTGCGTCATCTTATCAAAGTGACGTCTCTTCTAGGGTGAAAAGCTTGTTTGGCAATTGCAGTCAATGCAATAAACTCGTATCTCGTTTGCTGTTACTTGGCGATGGAAACAGTGATGGACCAGTTACAGCTGCAGAGGCCAGGACTTTCATTTCATTACTGCAACACATGGAACCTATGATGTTAATGACCTTAAATGAAAGCAAACACACCGTGGATTTCTATGGTTATTGTGGTGGAATGTACATGGTGGAAAAAGTGTCTTCTGTTGCCTCTACCGTGTTCAGAGACACTTGGGAGTTTTTAGATCTTGCTTTCCTGCCTGATGGATTTGAGCCGCTCCAGAATTTCTTTAATGACAACCTAGGAAAGATTTTAAATTCCGCAGCTTTTTCTGTCCTATATATTTGTACCATTTTTGATAATGTGATTACTGTTATTACAGACTACCCCATGTTTAGCACGTTTTTTCAAATGCACACAACGAGCAGACGCGAAAAATTTGACTTTGCATATTCAGTGCTAGATGCAACATTAGATGTGTCAGTGACTCCTTATGGCTTGACACAGTCATGTGATTTACATCTGGGAAATTATGGAATTACCAACACGTCAACGGTAAAACTGATTGACCTTGATCTGACGTACCCCCATGTCTTTTTACAAACCCTTCTAAAGCAGAAACAATGCATATCCGATCTGGACTGTTTTGTTGGTAGTTCCGAATCTTGTTGGTCAGACTGTGACACGAAGACAGGCACTTGTAAAACACTGTTAGGACTCCAGGATCTGCATGTGATTTGTGAGGGTCTTTTTCCAATCATTTTTAGGCATCCCAACGTCATGGATCCAATAAGTTATAACATAACGTGCCTGAAGAAAGCCATAAGAGATCTTGGTGTGCTCTGCAGCAAGTTGCCTGTTGTGTATGCGGAACGCGAGTTGAGACATTATATCCTTGCTGTAAAGAGAAGACTTAAATCTATTGAGCTCAGGCACACTGAAGAGTGTTAGGATCAAGTGCTTTGTTCTTTGTCCTTTTTGTATTATTGGAAATAAAGTTATTGCTCGTTGGATAAAGAAAAACGTGATAACCCAGAGAGAAAACATCGGAGCCGGCATGGACGAGAACGGCAACGACATCCTCAATCCACCAGATTATTCCATGAAAGTTGTGTTCGACACACAATGAGGAGATGAATCCGTGCGACTAGTTCCTGCTGTAAGTCAGGGTTAAGTCCCTTAGTTTTAGCTAGCCATTTTTTCCCTGCATGCGACTTGTCCCTCAAAACCGTTTATGTGACCTGTTTGTGTTCCCTGAGACCACAGTTCCCTACGAGCTCACGTCGGTGGCTCATGGCTCGCAACTGGCGATGTTGATACCGAAGAAGCAGCTTGGAGTTTTGCTATCACGAGAATTCTGATATAATTTTACGAAAAAAAATATCTAAAAAATCGGGGGAAACATAAGCACTGGATAATTTGAAAATCTATAATCTACAATCTACAGTCCATTTATTACAAGTTCAAAGTTACTAGTAATAGGACATTATGTTCGTGGCTAGTCAAAGACAGCGTTTTCGTTCGACTCTTCAGAGATCCTTTTGCTTAGTAAACTCGTTAGTCGTTAGCATCGCGCTTAAAGTCCCGTTGCTAATCGGATGATTTGGCTAAACAAGTCACCATTTCAATGTTGGAAAAGTAATCGGTTTTGCATCACGTACTTATCAAGTACGTTACATGATTGGCGTAAAAAAATCGCGCCACTTTTTCATCCAATCAGAAAACCAAAACCAATCTTGTCTCGCTCACATACGTTTTCCCGCGCTTTGCGATATCTACATATGATTACTTCGAGTTTTGATTGGCTCATCGAATTTCGGTGTCCTTTGTGATTGTTTAGAGTGAGTCTAGTTTTGGTTTTAGACACTCAATTGAAAACCTCTATGCACTTTTATTTCGCTGATTCATTGCAATGCTACATTGTTACATGTAATGGAATACTTTCGGTTTCACTTTTGGAAAGCTCTGGAATGCCACAGAGCGAATGACACCTCTAGTCCCTAGTTTTGCTATATTCCTGCACGTAAACAACACAAGGAACTAGTCCTTACAGCCTGTCCTTTCGTCTAATTTCTTCAAAGGTCTTCGTGATTCGAATACCGTTTGGCTCAATCCAATCTACGGGACTCTCTTATCCTGTGCCAAAAGGTGGAAGATTACAACAGAAGCAACTGATATGCATGGAGGCTCGCTGCAGCACTGAGGATAAGCATGTAGATCTTAATGATGAACAGCTCACATCACGGCACGTGAACAAGGGGAACTTAGGGCGTGCTGGAACTTTTCATTGTTTGCAGGTGCACCGCTGGCTGCTCCAACAAGGGAAACTAGGCACAGTACGCGAGTTAGATCCATCTAAAAAAAATTAACATAGGTGCTTAATCTACGTGAAATTTCTTTCTGCGAAGTTATGAAATAAATTAGATTAAGCGCCGTAGCTGTAACCAGTTGAATCACGTCGAGGGAGGACGGGGGTGGGGACGCAGGGGGTAGAGAGAATGTAATCTAAGTCAGAGTGAGTAGTCGAAGTGTCTTTTATGAAATGTTCACCGAACTAACGGTCAGCGCACTACCCGTTAGCGCAGTTGCGAAGCAACATGATCTCACTTCAATTTCCGGAAAACTCGTCAAGGCATACATGAGCTGGATTTAATCATTTTATTCTTCCAGCCGATGGCCTATCTGCAAGCTTTAAACCGCCCCAGCCAGGTGTCGTGAGAGGTAAAGAGGGATCAAGATCACGTTTCATTAAAAAATAAAAGGTCCTTTCGCATCTACACATGGAAAATGAAATGGGCATTTCACGTTTCGTGAAAAAAGGGAGATTTCCTTAATGAACTGACATAACACTCAACGCGATTTTAAAACTTCATGTCCAAACCACAGCTTTGTTCGACATCTTTGCCAGTACTCCACTTCTTTTATTTGAACACGTAGCAAAAAGAAACCGGCTTTCCACATAAGATCATCGCAAAGAGCTGACTGGATTGGCCTGTTAATTAATAAATGTTTAAATGGCCCTTATTATTCATAGAATTCCACATTTTGATTATGCTAAATGACATAACAGCGTTATTTCCCTTATTTATCGTCTGTAATAAGTTTACAACAGAGGGGACTAAATGGTGGGCTGTCGCAACAATGAGGACTATCATGTGTGTCTTGGTAATGACCAGCTCGCATCACGACACGTGACCAAGGGAAACCCAAGGCGTGCTGGAACCTTTTCTTGTTTGCAGGTGCACTGCTGACAACTCCAACAAGGAAAACAATGCACAGGACGAGAGTAGTTTTCATCTATCAAGAAAATAATAATAAAATTGCTACTTAATCTATATAAAATGTCTTACTGCACGTGAAATCTGCAGGGATTGTATAATTTTCTCTTCATAATGCTGGATATATGGGTCATTGACCAAGTGTAAGGTCAAGATGGCTGGATATTGGCCAAGTTCTTTTTTGCTTGTTTATGGATCGAGACGGAGTCGAGGTCCATAAACACACACAAAAAAAAGAACATCCAGACATCTTGACCGAACAAGCTTGGTCAATAAAGGATTTAATATATGGCTTTCAGGAAAAAATTTTTAGCGGGACACAGTGGATAGTCCCGGGCGGGTTACCGCTCGGGTAGCGAATAACAGTGCAGGATTCAGTTCATCTTGCCCTCTTAGGCCCGTTTACACAGGCGATTTTTGTCGCGGCAACTCGATGCAATTTTTGTTGCGTTAAAGTTGCAACGAGTTTCAAACATATTCGAAACCCCTGCGGTATCGCGGCGACAAATCGCACTGAAAATCGCACCTGGCTTACACGCGCAATTATGGGGTTGCAACTTAAAGCGCGACAAAAATTGCATCGAGTTGCCGCGACAATAATCGCTTGTGTAAACGGCCCTTTACGGAGCGAGCCACACAATAGGGATTAAAATATTTGCTCTGTGCATTCAAGGATTAAAATAGGTAGGTTGGAAAAGCCGGAATGACGGAATTCGGAACCCGGAATAAATAAAAAAATAAAAAATAAAAATAAATAAATAAATAAATAAGTAAATAAATAAATAAATGAATGAATGAATATGAATGAATAGACTAAAAAGTCGCATCATTTCTCACCGCGCTGAAGATATTTCATTTTCTGTCTTCCCCACCCCCACCCCCCCCCCCAACCCGGTCTCCTTACTGCGTTACAGCCAAAGAACAATGCAAAATACACTTCCCTTATTGCTTCGCCTGTCTGACAGTGTTATCAGCAGCATCTAACCGCAACACGAAATCAAGTTCCATTTTTCAAGCTTAATACAGTATGACTTTTGAAGTCCGGAGTCTGAATGCTATAACTAAAAAAAATGAACTGAAAGATTTCGTCATTTCTCATCGCGCAGTAGGTAAATTATTGACCAGTCCGCTAGTATCCGTGTCACATTAAAGCGTGTGTTGTGTTGTCGTTATTAAGTCGGAGCTTAAGGAAGACGGGCCCGGGGGGGGGGGGGGGTGCAACTAAAAATCACAGTCCAATGGCGATCATGCCGCGTTAAATTTTTTGAGACACATAGCCGGGTAGATTAATGTTATCGGCGCGGAAACAAGTCCATGAGAATCGAAGACGACAGGCGGGGCGGGGTAGAGATTTTATTTTACTAACCACTATGACGTAAAAAAAAACTTAGAGGAACTCAGACACAGTTTTTCTGTATTGAACTGATACATGTAATCTCTTTGCGTGATTACATTATATTTTAAAGACATCTTGACGAGGCACATTCCTCTCCAATTAGGATTGCGTTTCTTGAGATACAAATTTTTGGTCAAGAAGTTACCCGATCAGGGCTAGAAAAGCTTTGACATACGTTTAAAGGGATATCTAACGACAAGTTTCGGTAGATATCTGTTCGCTGGCTAGTTCGCCTGAGATTTTCGGTGTCGATCAAAGAGTGTTCTCTGATTTTTGTACTGCTGGAACGTAGCCTAAAAGATCTGAAAGATTCAAACCCCTAACATTTATAATTTGCTCTGGCGGTCAACTAGCATTTTCGGAAAGTAATTAGTTTCTAGAAAGTTCGTGGCAGTTCGATTCAGCTAGCAATATCTCAAAGGAAGATTTTGGTCCGAGCATTTTCGGTTAATTAAAATTTCAGCTAAGGAATGCGAGCAGATTACATTCATTTAGCTAAGGGACTGGTCAAAAAGTATTGGGGGGGGTGGGCCGGAGCAGAGAGGGGGTGGGTCATCAGTTTTTGAACCCTTGGTAAGGGGTGGGTCATGCAATTTTCAGCTACCCACAGGGGTGGCTCATCCTGGTTTTTTTTTATGGGAATTGGCACACATTTGACGCAATCTACAACAAAGGTAACTCTTTTTCCACAAATAAAAGCAACTGACACACTCAAACACCAACCCACGATCTGGCATGCGCACAGCCATATCACTCAGGTAGTGGCAGCCATAGACAGCAAGCACCCTTATAAAGCCCAACTCCACACAACACATGTGGGAGCTGTTGGCTATGCGTAAAGAACTTGACAGACTGTGAGTTGGTGTTGGAGTGTGTCACTTCCTTTTATTGTATTATAAAATAAAATCTTTTCAGTTACAAAGGACAAAAACTTTTCAAGCCGGATTTGAAAAAGTACACTTGGCTGGTGTACAAATAAGAGATGGTAACTTATGTATTGTAAAATCTGTACAAAAGCTAACGGATTGAGCAAGTAGTCCCAGGACAGAAATAATCAAAATACTGCACTCGGTTGACATGCTGGTATACAAGAATGTCACCAAATGGCCAACTTGTGTCTACATGATTAAAACTATAACACAAACAGTGGTGATGTATTTTTAATCAAGATACGATGGACGAAAACCGAAGAGTTGATATGATGTTGGGTCTACATGCTATTTTTTCCCAAGGATACGGGACACATGCACAAGGATCTGGGAGCTGTCTGGCTATATTACTCCCAGGACTCACTACAGCCGTTTTCTACATGGATCACTGTTCTACGTGCCTTGAGGCCTAGTGTGAAAAGTAAAAGGTCAAGTTTTCTTAGAGTTTACAGTCATGACTTAAAGTTGCAAGGGTAATGAAAAACAATATAATTTTTGCATAATTTGCATTGTTGTTAGGAAATAAATCTAAAACGTGAAGAACATTACAATTTCATCCACAAAATGTGTTTTTTTTTCGGATTACGCAGCCAAATATGTCATGTCTTATTGGGGGGGAGGGGGGGGTGGGTCATGTGATTTTCAGCCTCTATTTAGGGGTGGGTCACTCAGTTTTGTGCCAAATGGAAGGGGTGGGTCATCTGTTTTCTAACCACCACATTTCGAAATGCTCCGGCCCACCCCCCCTGTACTTTTTGACCAGTCCCTTAGCTAAATGAATGTAATCTGCTCGCATTCCTTAGCTGAAATTTTAATTAACCGAAAATGCTCGGACCAAAATCTTCCTTTGAGATATTGCTAGCTGAATCGAACTGCCACGAACTTTCTAGAAACTAATTACTTTCCGAAAATGCTAGTTGACCGCCAGAGCAAATTATAAATGTTAGGGGTTTGAATCTTTCAGATCTTTTAGGCTACGTTCCAGCAGTACAAAAATCAGAGAACACTCTTTGATCGACACCGAAAATCTCAGGCGAACTAGCCAGCGAACAGATATCTACCGAAACTTGTCGTTAGATATCCCTTTAAACGTATGTCAAAGCTTTTCTAGCCCTGATCGGGTAACTTCTTGACCAAAAATTTGTATCTCAAGAAACGCAATCCTAATTGGAGAGGAATGTGCCTCGTCAAGATGTCTTTAAAATATAATGTAATCACGCAAAGAGATTACATGTATCAGTTCAATACAGAAAAACTGTGTCTGAGTTCCTCTAAGTTTTTTTTTTACGTCATAGTGGTTAGTAAAATAAAATCTCTACCCCGCCCCGCCTGTCGTCTTCGATTCTCATGGACTTGTTTCCGCGCCGATAACATTAATCTACCCGGCTATGTGTCTCAAAAAATTTAACGCGGCATGATCGCCATTGGACTGTGATTTTTAGTTGCACCCCCCCCCCCCCCGGGCCCGTCTTCCTTAAGCTCCGACTTAATAACGACAACACAACACACGCTTTAATGTGACACGGATACTAGCGGACTGGTCAATAATTTACCTACTGCGCGATGAGAAATGACGAAATCTTTCAGTTCATTTTTTTTAGTTATAGCATTCAGACTCCGGACTTCAAAAGTCATACTGTATTAAGCTTGAAAAATGGAACTTGATTTCGTGTTGCGGTTAGATGCTGCTGATAACACTGTCAGACAGGCGAAGCAATAAGGGAAGTGTATTTTGCATTGTTCTTTGGCTGTAACGCAGTAAGGAGACCGGGTTGGGGGGGGGGGTGGGGGTGGGGAAGACAGAAAATGAAATATCTTCAGCGCGGTGAGAAATGATGCGACTTTTTAGTCTATTCATTCATATTCATTCATTCATTTATTTATTTATTTACTTATTTATTTATTTATTTATTTTTATTTTTTATTTTTTTATTTATTCCGGGTTCCGAATTCCGTCATTCCGGCTTTTCCAACCTACCTATTTTAATCCTTGAATGCACAGAGCAAATATTTTAATCCCTATTGTGTGGCTCGCTCCGTAAAGGGCCGTTTACACAAGCGATTATTGTCGCGGCAACTCGATGCAATTTTTGTCGCGCTTTAAGTTGCAACCCCATAATTGCGCGTGTAAGCCAGGTGCGATTTTCAGTGCGATTTGTCGCCGCGATACCGCAGGGGTTTCGAATATGTTTGAAACTCGTTGCAACTTTAACGCAACAAAAATTGCATCGAGTTGCCGCGACAAAAATCGCCTGTGTAAACGGGCCTAAGAGGGCAAGATGAACTGAATCCTGCACTGTTATTCGCTACCCGAGCGGTAACCCGCCCGGGACTATCCACTGTGTCCCGCTAAAAATTTTTTCCTGAAAGCCATATATTAAATCCTTTATTGACCAAGCTTGTTCGGTCAAGATGTCTGGATGTTCTTTTTTTTGTGTGTGTTTATGGACCTCGACTCCGTCTCGATCCATAAACAAGCAAAAAAGAACTTGGCCAATATCCAGCCATCTTGACCTTACACTTGGTCAATGACCCATATATCCAGCATTATGAAGAGAAAATTATACAATCCCTGCAGATTTCACGTGCAGTAAGACATTTTATATAGATTAAGTAGCAATTTTATTATTATTTTCTTGATAGATGAAAACTACTCTCGTCCTGTGCATTGTTTTCCTTGTTGGAGTTGTCAGCAGTGCACCTGCAAACAAGAAAAGGTTCCAGCACGCCTTGGGTTTCCCTTGGTCACGTGTCGTGATGCGAGCTGGTCATTACCAAGACACACATGATAGTCCTCATTGTTGCGACAGCCCACCATTTAGTCCCCTCTGTTGTAAACTTATTACAGACGATAAATAAGGGAAATAACGCTGTTATGTCATTTAGCATAATCAAAATGTGGAATTCTATGAATAATAAGGGCCATTTAAACATTTATTAATTAACAGGCCAATCCAGTCAGCTCTTTGCGATGATCTTATGTGGAAAGCCGGTTTCTTTTTGCTACGTGTTCAAATAAAAGAAGTGGAAGTACTGGCAAAGATGTCGAACAAAGCTGTGGTTTGGACATGAAGTTTTAAAATCGCGTTGAGTGTTATGTCAGTTCATTAAGGAAATCTCCCTTTTTTCACGAAACGTGAAATGCCCATTTCATTTTCCATGTGTAGATGCGAAAGGACCTTTTATTTTTTAATGAAACGTGATCTTGATCCCTCTTTACCTCTCACGACACCTGGCTGGGGCGGTTTAAAGCTTGCAGATAGGCCATCGGCTGGAAGAATAAAATGATTAAATCCAGCTCATGTATGCCTTGACGAGTTTTCCGGAAATTGAAGTGAGATCATGTTGCTTCGCAACTGCGCTAACGGGTAGTGCGCTGACCGTTAGTTCGGTGAACATTTCATAAAAGACACTTCGACTACTCACTCTGACTTAGATTACATTCTCTCTACCCCCTGCGTCCCCACCCCCGTCCTCCCTCGACGTGATTCAACTGGTTACAGCTACGGCGCTTAATCTAATTTATTTCATAACTTCGCAGAAAGAAATTTCACGTAGATTAAGCACCTATGTTAATTTTTTTTAGATGGATCTAACTCGCGTACTGTGCCTAGTTTCCCTTGTTGGAGCAGCCAGCGGTGCACCTGCAAACAATGAAAAGTTCCAGCACGCCCTAAGTTCCCCTTGTTCACGTGCCGTGATGTGAGCTGTTCATCATTAAGATCTACATGCTTATCCTCAGTGCTGCAAGTAGTATAGGGGGGCGGTGAATTAAATGGACCAATCAGAGCGCAGTATTTTTTGAATGGACCAATCAGAGCGCAGGAAAAATACCACGTGACTAAAATTTGCACGTCTGGAGACTGGGTCGAGTGTTGGATCTAGGACCGCGCGGCCAACATGGGAGCGAGGTTTTTAGGGTCTAGGCCCGCGCGGCCAACATGGGAGCGAGGCAGACCGGAAGTGACGTCATGGCAACCGGAAGTGACGTCATGGCAACCGGAAGTGACGTCATGGCAACCGGAAGTGACGTCATGGAAAACCGGAATGACCACAGACACCGTGATAGGGAAAAAACGGTTTTTATTCTTTTCTACACGAGTTCCATTAAGGTTGCAACGTTCTCGTCATCGAGTTGGGCTGCCTGGGCTTGACTGAGATCTTCGTCCAGGGTGGTGACCTGTTTTTCGTAGCCGTACGGGTACGATAGGAACGTGTCGGGATCGACGACGCGTTTGTCGAAGACCACTCGGTATCGTTTGGTTTCTTCGACCGTTTCCAAGGTTTTGGTGTTGGCGTCTCGCGTGATCTTGTGCGGGTTGTGCACGGGGATGACGCGTGGTTCGTCCATGGGAACGGTGACTTCATCGATGACGTTGGCCTTGAGAAGGTCAAAGTTCAATTGCTCTTGCCGCGTGCGTTGAGAGTGAACCCGCGTACCTTGCATTCGACTTTGCCTTGGTGGGTTCGGTATCCGTAATTCTTGGGGCCCGCGGCAGCGAATTCCACGATGTGATCGTCGGGTTTCAATTCGCTGGTGAAGTCGCCGAGATAATCGCCCGTGGGTAACGTGGGCTCACCGGGTCGCTGAGAGAAGAGGATGGAATCGGTGTCGAAGTACAACACTTGTTCGGGACGGAGTCGACTCAATCCTTCTCGGTAGAGTTTGAGTCGGGCCCAGCAGGTGGTGAAACAAGCCACGAAGATGTTGATGTTGACTTGCACGGTCTCTTCGTCCTGGACGCGTTTGTGGACCACCTCGATCATCTCGTCGTTCATGACGCGCAGGGTTTGCAGTTCCCGAGTGTCGTCGTTCAACAGTTTGTAGAGTCGTTCCGGCGCCGAGATGCCTTCGACTTGACTCTTGTTGCCTTGTTGCCCGTACTTGCCCCAGAAACTGTTCAACATCATCTTGGCGAGGGAACGTCGACCGGGATTTTTCTGGATCTTGTCGGCTTCGAGTTGGATCCTTTCCTTGGC
>JAHPZR010009508.1:0-13376 GCA_019787425.1 Platygyra sinensis | reverse complement strand
TTTTTCAATGAGGCAAATCGATCAAAAATCGATACACATTTTTTACAATCCTATTGGTCAGCTTACCAACAGAAAAAATCGATAAAGATTTTACGCAGTCTTATTGGCTAGCTTTGCAATTTGTCCCTACAAAGAAAAACAAACCCAGCCGGATTTTTACCGTGGTATGCCTCTGGCATCCCACGGAATAAACAGTTCAGTGTGTTTAAAAAACACCAGCAACTTAAGAAAATCCCCGTCTCAAAAAGCCAAGGAAACGAAGAATCATAATTGACTCTGGCTCTGATGTTTACAACTTGAAGTGAGCTGTCTATTGACTCAGCTTAAAAACCTTGAATCTTGCTGGAAAAACTGCCCTGGCGCTGGCAAGCGTTCGTAATTTTAACCAAATTCCGCAAAGTTCTGCGCAGTTGAGCGATTTTCATGCATGGTTGCGTTTTTGACTGACATAAGACTTGTTTTTCGCTCGTCACTTGGCAACCAGCAAATCCATTTTGACTGTTGTCGATTTCAGAGCGACATTAAATGCCAATTTTCCCTTTATTTCATAACTTTGCTATTCTTCTTTTCTCGGAAATTGTAATTTTTATGATTAATTGGTAATAAGACTTCGTGTCGTCCAATTCTGTCTGTAATCATACTCGTGATAAACAAATCGGACTCCCGCTGCGCGGTCGTCCGATTTTGTTATCACTCGTATGATTAGTAATAGTAATTGGACCGAGTGGAGTACAATTCAGGGAGTAATCGAGCGAGTAATTTCAAAATCGGACGAGCGCGAAGCGCGAGGCCGATTTGAAATTACGAGCACGATGACTCCCTGAATTGTACGACACGAGGTCCAATTACTAATTAATCGTATCTATAACAAATTTCGGGAAAAAATGTCTTCTGAGAACTTTTTTTGAGCGAAAACATCTGTAGCGCTTTTCCTAAGTTTTGAAAACTGTAGAAAACTTTGCTAAGGAAGCCATTGAAGCGCGCGTAATTGGCGTGAAAATCACGTGGGTATCCAATTACAGGTGTCCGATTACGAAAAGTTCAAATCGGACAGCTGTAATTGGACACCCACGTGATCGGGCGCCGATTACGTGACAAATAGGCGCGCGGAGAACCAATCACGATCGAGAATTTTGTTATAGATACGATTACAGACCGAATTGGACTCCACTCAGTCCTATTACCATTACAAATCTTTTACGCAACGCGCGCAGTTTTGAAAATTGGGGTATATTTAGTAAATAAACCCCACAATCTTTTGTTTTGCCCTCATACACTATGCATGAATTATGTAACCAACACGTTTCTATTGGTTAGTTTCTCAGAACGGAGTAAACAACTATTGTATTTTGTGCACCGTCAAAGCCAAAAAAGCGAACAAAAACCTAAAACAAAGAACTTTGTCGAGTTTCATAACCATTCCCCTCTATTAACTATGTTAGTACTAATCCGAGTTGTCCTGTCTATTGTACTCGAGGGAGAAATAGTTTTTAATGTTTTTTTTTTTCAAAAAAGACATAAAGCGCCATTTCCTTGGAGCACTTGTATGATTACCTCGTAGTGCGTCCATTGTTTGTGAGTAGAAATTTAGAAGAATCGCAACAAACCATTGGTGTGAATAGTTAATGTGCCAAGAATAAATGGTAGCCGTATAAATCTGTTGTAAGATCAATAAAATAGTTCGCTTGAATTATATTTTGATGTTTCTAATAGCGAATAAGCTAGCCCGTTGCGTCATTGTGATACCCCCGTTTGGGTATCTCGTTTTCTTCCGACTATAAAGCGATGCGCTTATTAGGAAAACGCTTAATGCGGAAATCAGTTTCTTTGTCAGGAAGTCCAAACTCGTATACAGAAAGGCACTTATTAAATTTCAGCAACACAGAGGGCCCGCAGGGAAACGCAGCAACGAGGTTTATTCGATGCCCCTATACTACTCTAAACCTTGTCTGAAACTGTGTTTACCGCCGGATAATACTTTCTGTCTGGCCAAATCAGTTTTGTTTGGCCGTCTGAAGTCTTGTAGACGCCCATCCCCTCTAAAGTAAGGTGTAGATAAGGGCCACACCAAATTCAATGATGTGTCTGCTGGCTCGCAAATGTTCACAAGGAACTTTCTGACAAGTAGATTGAGATCCTGATCCTGATGGTTCCAAGTGAATTGGGAAAATTAGCTCGTTCTGCGTGCCACTTGATTAGCTGGATCAAGGTCGAAGCGAGGTCCAGATCCAGGATTTTTTTAAGGGGGAGGGGTGGTGGCTGGTACATTAGGCTTGCAGACTCCATGGGGGATGCTCACCAAACGTTGCAACTAGAGAATTGGGATCTAATCGAAAACGTTTTCACTCGAAGTACTGGCGATGTTACAAGCTAGAAATTACAAGGACGTATCTGTCCAGAGTGCTTGCCTTTCATTTCTGTCATGATAATCACAATCATTTTCCATTTTTTTTCCTTCTCCAAAGGGAATGGCTAGCCACCAAATCTTCCCCACAGAAATCCGTGCCTGTGCATGTACTGTTTCGGCGGGCACCCACCAACCTCGCTCCCAGGGTAAAAGGTGAGTGACCCTGGGATCGAGGTTGGTCACCCACTAGAGTACATGGTGCAGGGACATGAAACGGGGACATGTTGCAGAGACAAGTTTCGTAGTGTCACTGCCCGGTTTTGAAGAAAAAACTGAGTTCTGTTGCCCATAAAATTCAGCTTAGTGTGAATTCTTGCGTCATGAAGCAAGGTCAAACAGTCCTCAGTTCGCAAATTGTGCACGTAATGCTCTTGTAAACTGCCCTCGTTTCAACAAATTTTTAGCATACTTTAGTCCCTTTGTGATTGTCACCTTTTGTACTGCTCCTGCCCCTCATTTTCTCTTGAGGGGGCTTGTACTCGCTTTACCTCCCTAGAGTGTGCCTACCTTTCAGATTATTGGGCCTCGCAATTTTTATAGTTTGTAATTCAGCGGTAGAAATGCAAATAGAGCGATCTCTTGGATAAGAATGATCAGTACTTTAATGCATGTTCAAGTTCTCTTTTTCAGCATTTAGCAATTGAGCACAGTAAAACCCCGTCAATACAGACACGAAGGGGACATGCCAAAGTGTCCTTATGCGGGTGTCGGTATCAAGCGGGCTCTCAGATATAACTGAAGCGAAGGACATGTGTTCTATCTATCAGAAGGCTAAGGGAGACATTTTTACGGCTACACAATGTTTAAATTGTACTTTAGCCTTAGTGTGTTTAAACTACGAAAACCTAATAGTCATTTATCATACTCTTGTAGAAATTTGTACAAGCAATCTGGCGGAAATACTAACAACACTAAAACTTCTGTAATTGTAACTAACTGCAACAAGTTTAAACTATGGAAACCTACGTACATGTACTCGCACAATACTCTGGAACTAAAATTACTTTACTTTTGTTTTTTTAATACTGTCGGCAAAGCGGAGTTGACGATGCATCAGAGGTTTTCACTGGGGACACGGAAAACTGTCCGTTGTTCGTATTAATGAGTGTCGGTAATAAGAGGGTTAATCTTATAGACGAAATATGAGCTTTTTGTCGGGACAAACGAAATTGTCCGTAATATCGCGGTGTCCGTATTAAGCGGGTGTATTAAAGGTAAGGTAAAGTCTGCATTGGAGCCAAGTGGCCGATCAGTCCGGAGCTTATCCCGGGCTCTGTAGCATGAAGCGACTGGGAGTATTTCTACTCCCCCCTGGATGGGATGCTAGTCCATCACAGGGTTACCCCCAGCATTAAATTTGCCGGTGCCCATTTATACTGGGTAGAGAGAGGCATCGTGAGAGTAAAGTGTTTTGCCCAAGAACACAACACAATGTCCCCGACCAGGGCTCGAACCCGGACCGCTCGCTCCGGAGTCGAGCGTACTAACCATGAGGCCACCGCGCCTCCCACCAGCGGGTGTATTAACTCAACCTTAACAGATCGCCAACAATTAATGACATCACCACCATTGTTATTTGTCTGTCAAGCTGAAGATTAAAATTTGTTCATCCACGATGACTAATTTCATTTCTTGTCTTCTCTGCCTTTAAATTGCCTTGTTTCGGACAGCTGTTTCCATATTGCTCTCAACAACGTCACGTTTCATTTCTATTAGAAAACTTCATGACGGTGAAGACCATTGTTATTTATGTCAAAAATTGATATTTGGACCAATAATTAAAACTGGCTGTACAGTCATAGAGGAACAGGCTGAGGTTTTCCGTTGTAAAGAATTAACGCATGTGACGAACCGACAACAACTGACGCGGTCTATCAAGCAAACTCGTGCTATACACGCCTGGGTAAATGACGACACGTAGGAGAAAAAGATCATTTTTATTGAAATGTCTAAATAATAAAAAAATCGTAGGGGGAGCCAGGTGTTCGTTTGGTAATTTTTCTTATTCCAAAGATGAAAAAAAAAAGTCAATTTTTCACTTTTAGGGACTAAAATAAAACTGAGAGAATAAGAGGAATTTTACTATGATTCATTGTTCGGTTTATTTGATGAGTTTTAGTCTGTACCATTCTGTGTAACTAGTACTAAATTTGTTTTCTCTCACCGGGAAGGTTTGTAAAACGCAGTTACAGAATCTCTGTGCATTATTTGTACTCTTTGAAATTTCGCATGCACCCCTATTTAACTTGTTTTCAAACCTTTTCGTGGCAAAGAGCATGCAATTAATTCTCCAGCGTAGAATCCAGTTCGAAAAGAGTGCGCTATCCATCTACAAATTTCTCTTTAAATTAAGGAAACTGGAAATTTCCTTTTGAATATGTCGCCTTCTGTGCAATAGTTATCGTAACAGCTAGTACTCGTAGGTACGATTAAGCTTCAATGATTAAGCTTTAATGGACTTAAACAATATTCTTTTAAATAAGGAAACACTGTCAGATACAAAACACAAATGCAAATTTGCTAAACAAACGCCATTGATGATGACTGCATGCAGATTAATTGTTTTTCGGCGCGCAAACTGTTGTAAATTTGCCATATTTTGAGCAGCTGTGTAATGCCTTGCCTTTCAAAAACCTTTTTTTATATTTTAGAAAAAGAAATATTCTTTTAATACGTGTGGAATTCGGTTTCAATCATGTGAAAATGGGGTAGAGAATTGAAGAATCCCATTTTTTCTACTTAAAAAGGAAAATTTCTAATTTTGGGATAACTTGTATTGTTGTAGTTAAATGTTTCCGAGACCTGGCGTTTATTTAACACGACAGTTAGACCGCGAGAAATTTCCACACAAAATGATTTAGCACTTTTGTTAATGGGGGCGCCAGTCGAATAAAGTATTCGTTAAACTTTATTAATTCTCTTTATTCCGACGGATTTTAGTAGTAGCAATATGAATCTATTATCCATGTACGAAGTAAGTGAGCAAAACATGCCTCACTAATCTCACTAACTACTCTTGTATTTACTGACCCAAAGAATTGTATAAACATCGAGTTTTAATTTCCCATAGCTGGAAAGCAAGTTGCTTTAGTTGGGAAGACTGCTTGCTGTGTTGGTGCGGTTAAATAATACTATTTTTACAATCTAGGCATTTAAAGGCTACTCGGTCAAGGGTAACACAGTCGATCTAAAAATTAATCGCCTTTAAGGAAATTAAACTCTCGTATTTACGTTTTACAACTGAAATTACTTTATTCTAGTCAACTATGCCTTCTTCGTTCGATCACAGATGTTTACTGTGATCCTTAGGGAACTCTTCCAGCGATGCCACTTTGGTCTCTTCTATTGTAAACTGAAGTTAGCATGTTCCTTAATTCCAGCTGGCTTTTATTATTCAGCGACTTAGTTTGCCGTCACTTTCCCGCAAAGCGAAATACTCGCTAAGCACACTTCAGTAGCTGGCGAAATGCATTTTTAAATTTCTCGTGTCTCCAGGCGTAGATGAGAGGGTTAAGGCAGGCATTTAAACCCAGAGCCAGGTCGTAAACTGTATACTTGAGCCCCGAACTAAGGCTTTCTACGAGATGCTTCGAACCGAAGACTCGACAGCTTGTGACCACTAACAACGGGAGGAAACTTGAGAGGCATACTCCCACCACAATGCCTAGAGTGTAAGCACCTTTCAGCTCACTCCTCCTGGTGGAGACTCCCTCCGTGTCGTGCTGCTGTCGTATCTGTTTTCTGTGCTTACGAGCCACGACGAAGACATACCCGTACGACGACAGTATGGTCAAAATTGGGATGGCAAGCAGGGAAATCACCATGAAAATTTGATACGAATCTCTGGCTGAGAATGGTACTCCTTTGCAATCGTGATGATGTGATTGTTCCTGGACTTTGATGCATGGGTGGAAAGCTTTGTAAGCCTTTCGTGAGCGTTGCCACTGCTGTCTGCTCTGAGCGCCTGAGGAAACACGAGCGTAGCTGCAGCAGCCCACAGCCACACTGTGATGGAAGCGATCACCACTCGGCGATTAGTCACAATAGCGTTATATCTCAGGGGGTATTTAACGGCGATGACGCGCTCGACGCTGATCAAAGCTAAATGCAGAATTATGACAAAAGCAAGCACAAGGCTTAGCCACGCGCTTGATGTACACAGCCACCGGAAGCTTGTAGATGAACCGCTCTTTTCAAGCTAAGAGCGATAAAGCTGATATGGAGGACGAAAGGCAACACCGTCAAGCTGTCAGCTATGGACAAACTCACCAAAATAATGTTGGATGCAGTCCGCAGGCTTGGAAATTTGTGAAACGCTTTGAACACGAGGCTGTTGCCAAAAATGATAGGGACTATGAAAATCGCTTTAAGACATAGGGAAATTATTTTAACTTCATCGGGTACGGGTGGTCTTGTTGGTCGCGCTGTAGCGTTCTTCATTTCTGTTCCGTTAAAGCAATTATCTTCCTTCATCAATGCAACCAACTCTTTTCTAATTTTGTATCCTGAATAGAATGCCTCTTTGATAAGGCGCAGAAATTAATGCTAGCTGTGTAAATTTGGGCCTGGAAATCGTCCTTAACGTTGTAGAACAAGCTCAAGAATAACGAAAACTATGGAACAATATTACCAAGTGTCTAGTTCTCGTCACTCTTGTTATTACGTTCTCCGTTTCACATCCGTGATCGATCTGTGAATTAAGATAGCGACAAACTCGTCATCATTTATCTTATGATTGACAGCACCATAGCACCTTTCAAGCAGGTTCTTTCCTCCCGCGTAGGGGAGGGGGAATTCTCCCGGATGTGGACTATATAGGCAGGTGCGGCCCCAAACGCTATGGTTTTTGAGCTGTTGGTCTGAAATAGGTTATGCTTTTCAAAGGGAATTTCTTTTACAAGGAACTAATAGTCCATACAAACATGGGAAAATTTGTATTCCTTCTCAAATATGAATCGTAGAGAAACATCTAGAAAACCGCATCGCTTGTGTACCTGTCTTTTTAGTTGTTTAGTTATTCTAGACAAATTGTCCCCTGATGGATCCAACAAACAAGTTTGACATATTGTAAAGAGAGACACAAACTCCTCAAATTACGTTGTTTTTCTTCGAGCAAAGGTGCTGAATAATCACTTGAATTAAATCTCTCGGAAATTGTTCCTAGTTATTATGGTTTTATAAGTGGTTATGGAATAGCCTAAAAGAACCTTTTTCCTGGAGGTTTAACTGATTTTGAAAATGCGTAATGCTTGTGTGTTAACCGTCTTCGAGGAGCAACCAAAAAGAAACGCAAACTCCCTTTTAAACAGGGTAATAGATGTCCAAAGTTGTCTGGGACTTTATTTTAGAACGATTTTAGAGAATGCAAGTGGAATAATTTAACGCTGCAAACCATGCAGGTGACAGGCTAGACAAAGGAAGTGAGAATTCAAATTTTAAAAGCAAACAACTTTATGTCAGTGTCTGTCCAAATGACCATCTTCGTCAAACTTTCTTAAGCTACACGAAGATGGACGGAAAAGCGTTTTCCTGAGTTTTTTTTTGGAAAAGGAAGAATACGATGCGCGTACAGGCCACTTGACGGCGCCGACGAGGACTAAACGTAGAATAAAAAACAGTGAATTTTAATTAATATATTTTACTTTAAAAAAAACTTTCTACGTCAACCAGTGTTTGAACTAATTGGAATGCAGGTGACAAGCTGGGCACTGGAAGTGGGAATTCAATTTTTAAAAGCAATTAACTTTATGTCAGTGTCTGTCCAAATGACCATCTGCGTCAAATTTTCTTAAGTCACGCGAAGATTGAAGGAGGAACGTTTTCCTAAGTTTTTTTTCTCACAAGGAAGAATACGATGTTATTGTATATAGGCCACTTGACGGCGCCGCCGAAGACTAAATGTCGATTCAAAAACAGTGACATTCAATTAATATATTTCACTTAAAGAAACTTAGTATGTCAACCACTTTTTGAACTAATTTAAACCGGCTTGAAACAAAACAAAATTCCTCGTCTTGGTTGACGTTCTCTGGACGACCGCTCTGAATTCGGTTGTTTGGCGTTTATGTTTTGTAAGGGAAAGCAAAGAAAAAGCCTTTTTTAGCTTGGGCGGTTTGTTTCCACATAACAGACTACGTGATATTCTCTAGAGAATTGTTCTGTCCGTCAAAAAAATTTTCATACACGCGATATATTGATAGGAGTAATGAGGAACTGGTTGTTGTTGTTGTTGTCGTTTCTCAAGAATATCATGACATGGTCTGAAATAAGGGGCAACAAACCGCTGGAAACCAAGATCTATAACTCACTCACCAAGTTGACGTGTTGCTCATCGGATCTCTAGCTTGTTTGTGACGTGCTCATTAGCGTGTATTTAAAATACGTCTCAGCTGTATAAGATTCCTTGTTGTAATAAGACATGTGAAACCGGGGCAGCGTCTTCAAAAGCAGTTAAACAATCACAAGCAAACCGCAATACATTTTAACATGTGCTAGTTGCGACAATGAAATGCTGCATTTTCTTTCTGGGAATCACTAAGTGAGAGGTTGCTCATTGTTGTGCGTTCTCAGGAAAGACAGCTTGCCACCCCACCCTGTCCACCCAGAAGTGGTTATTGCCAGCCTAATGAAATGACAGACCTGGGATCAGGATGCACTTATGTCCCTCCTATCGATACAAGCGCCGAATACTCCATGTTATTGCACGTTATGGAACCCTTGGACCTTAGATCTTGGTCTGCTTACTGCAACAGAGTAAAAGAGTGAAATGTATACCATGTTGCACTGTTTACCGCCATTTTCTTTGTATTTTGGTACTTTTGTCTGGTGGCCGCTTTTGAAATTTCGCGCTCTAAGCCGTATTAAGGTCCCGGATGTGTCGCGATGAGTTGTGTTTTGCTCTGGACGGCGTGATTATCTTTTTGGTGTGCGTTATTGTGTTTTTTCTTGGTCTGCTTAGTTGTGTTTTGAACTGCGTAGTTGTGATCAAAAGTAAACAAACAACAGTGACAGACATATTAAACTTGCATAGTTTTTGATCAAGACTTGACGTTTCGTATGTTACTCTGAAGGAATTTGTAAAGTAACACTGGTGAAATCTGCAAATGAGACGACTGGTGATGATGTCATACAATCAACCCAATATTACATCATGTTTATAAGTAGAGCTATCTTGGCCAATTTGCAGCGCAGACCATTGAAACTTGGTAGGCTAATAGTTCTACAGAAAACACACCTATCGCTATAAAACATTTTGTTCCCATGGCAACTCACCCTTTTCCAAAATTCACTTTATCGTGGAGCTTTTCTGGTTTGATATCCTTTTTCATTCATTGACATAACTGATCATTTATTACATGGCCAGCTCCGTGACCGGGCACGTGGGCAAGATAGCTCCTTATTAATTGGCTTAAAAAAAAACGCTCTGATTGGCTGCTGAGCGGGCATTATTAACTACTTATTATATGGCTAGTGTTTGTAGCCGATATAACGCGCGCTCTGATTGGCTAAGTGCAGCTTAACGCCAGGGCATTATTCTCCCGTAATGCCCACGGGCCGATTACGGATTATGCAAGTTAGGCGGAAAGGAAAAAACACGAAAGGTTATCCAAAGCTTGACCACATTTGGTTTGAAAATCGTGATACAAGACGATGAGTGACGATTAACATTCAGAGAGTTAATTATATTACTTTAAAAGGAAAAAATGAAGTTACATCGGCAAATTACGAACGAGTTAATTGGTCAGGAAGAAATTGAAATGTTCAAAGAGCAAAACCACGGAAGGAAAGGAAAACTGCCAGTGAAATGAAAACATTTCAGCGATATTTGTCGTCAATAGACAACGGAAGCATAGTAGAAGTTTTGGACTTACCGGCTGCCGTCCTTGACCACTTATTGGCAAAGTTTTTTTTATAGATATCGGAAAACGGATGGCGACGATTATGAATCTGACACCCTGTCGGGCTTGCAGCGAAGTATACTGAACAATCCGGCCAAGGAGCTACGCTTTTAGAGGAATTCCGAAAGTAACGGCCCCCCGAAAGTAACGGCTACCCGAAAGTAACGTTAATTTTTTGCCCCCCTTTTAAATCCCGAAAGTAACGGTCCCCCCGAAAGTAACGGCCCCCCGAAATTAACGGCATTTTAAAAAATTACCCCAAAACGGTCACCAAACACTGTTCTGACTGCTGTGTTTGATGTTCATTTCAAGCATTACTTTCCGTCGGCTTACAAAGCGATCTTAAAGTGCATGTGAAGTGAAATCAGTGTTTCAATTGTTTGAAAGTTCAACATTTTAAAGACACTATTCCAAAGTTTCAACCGTGTTTGAAAAAAAAATGGCGATTTTATAACACCTGAAAATTGTGCGACTTTGCTCTCAAAAATGGTCTTCGAATCGCGCGGCCAAAATGTCCTGATGACGTAGTGTTGTGGACAAGACTACGAGATTGCAATACGATACGGCGTGTATTGGCTATATACAACATCGATATTCTCGTCGTCATTTGACGATTCAGAGAATTCACTCAATTCAGAATCGCTGGACATGTTGTTTTGCCTCAAAAACCCTTCTTTGTGGTTAATTCTGTCCACAAAACTACGTCACGAGATGAAATTGCACAATAGAACTCGTTCCAGTCTCCTGACCATTTCTTGACAAAAGTTGAGCAGTTTTCAGCGCCAAAAACATGACTAAATTTTTATTTTTGAGAACTTTAACGTTTACAATCGATTTAGTTATATATTGGACAGTAAAATTATGCAAAAAAAAATTCACTTCATATGCACTTTAAGAAGTACCATGACATATTCAACTGGTAAGAGAGAAATACAAATAATATCTCTTCTTTGGGAAGTAACTTAAACAAGAAAAACACCAACGTTTGTCATGAAACCGCGATTATCTTTCAATGTATACAGATAAGAAAACTAGAACTTGTAAAAATTCTCAGATTATCTTGGAGCACAGTGCACGTGCTTGACTAAAGAACGTTTAAAGAATCGGTTTGTGCATGATTTAATCTGTGAGTGAAACTTATGAGTCTTATGAACACTGCAATACTTTTGTAACGGCTATAACAACTCTTTATTTTACTCTTGAAAACCGTATACAACGACTATGCGTAATGGCCGACCTAATCCGACTTACAACAACAACACACGTGGTTCCAACCGCGAAGGGCTGGTACTAGATGTCACTTAGCAACGTTACACACCACCCCCTCCCTAGAGGAGGAAGGGCGTTATCAAAGTCCTTCCCTAAGAGGAAGTCTCTCATCCAGGTAGGGGAGCGGCGGCTCCTTGCTGAACGTCGTACTCGTGCATCAGGCTCATCACTAATAACTGCAGCATTCTCCATCGGGGCTGGGCCCGTGGTGAGTGGGGACCTCATAACAGCTTGTTCTCCAACATTTGGATCTGTAGGTAGGTTTCTGTCCTCCTCGACATCATGCAATGACGGCTGAAGTAGAACGGGTCTCGTGCGGTACGGTTTAAGACGGTTAAAGTGCACAATCAATCTCGTCTTGCGCCTCGCCCGCAAGGGAGCAACTTCCTCACACTGTATTCTGTAGGTGACATCTGATATCACCTTGACAATCCGCCAAGGTCCGGACCAGGGACGAAAGAACTTCCGGTGCACCCACCGGGGAATGGCCTTCTCCTCCAACCATACCAGATCACCAACTTTGTATGGTCTTGACTTCCGCTTACAGCGTGCATCGTAGACGTCCTTCTGGTGACGTAGACTGCCCTCCAGATTTTTCTCCACTCGGTCTTGTACCCCCTTAAGGATTTCACGCTGCTTCTTCACAAAAGATGGATAGTCAGGAGGTTCTTGCGATGGAGGCGCGACTCTCATTGCATCAATAGGTAGCCTCATTTCCCTGCCAAACATAAGCATACTGGGCGAAAACCCTGTTGTTTCATGGGTTGATGCTCGCAAAGCTAAAAGGACCTTGGGAAGATGTTGATCCTATTCCTCTTGTTCTTCTGCAATCTTGGAAATAACACTGGTAACCGTACGGATAAGCCGTTCCGCACCCCCATCACACTGAGGATGGTATGGAGTTGCCTCAAAGTTACGGCCCTGGTCACTAAGTACTCTATGAGGGCAACCGAACCGGCATACAAAGTTGTCCATGACTGCTTGCGCTACTGTTTCAGCCTCTTGATTCGGCAAGGCATACGCTTCAGGCCACTTTGTGTACATATCCACCACGACAGCAACATACTTGCTTCCTCTATTGGTCTCGGGAAGTGGTCCGAGAATGTCAATCTGGATCCTCTTCAATGGATAACCTGTCTTAATGGATTGCATGGGTGCCCTTGGTCGGGGAAATGGTCCGTTTCTGGAGCCACACGTGTGACATGTTTGACAGTACAGCTCATGCCCTGTCTTCTCATCAAACCATCGCCGGTACAACACTTAATCCTGCAACACCAAACGATCATACTGACTCCACAGAGACCACATGTGTCGATCGACCCCTGCCATTTCTTGTTTAGAGGGTCTCTTGCCTGCCTTTAGCCACTGCAGTGCTGCATTCAGATGCTTGTCTTTGGGTTGCTCTCGTTTAAGATGATCATTGGACCACGGCGGGGAGCCTTGTTTGCATTCTGACTGGGTCCCCTCTGCAGAAGTTGTGGCATCACGTCTGGCTGTTTTTCCAACAATCACTGGAGCAGGAGAATTCTCTGTGCCCTCCAGCATGTCAGCCACATGGTTTGTTGGCCAAGGTCGACGAGAAAGGCCGTCGGCATTGGCATGTAGACGACCAGCCCGATGTTCTATTTTCATGTTAAACTGCTGTAGGTACTCAACCCATCTAGCTTCCTGCGGCGTGGGCTTCTTAAAGGTCTGAAGCCAACCGAGCAACAAACTGTTTGCTGATCAGGTAAGGGTAGAATGATTCTGTCCCGAACACTAGCGCATACATCTCAATCTTGGTTGGTGCCCACTTTCTCTGT
>JAHPZR010009505.1:30000-42373 GCA_019787425.1 Platygyra sinensis | reverse complement strand
ATGACGTTCCAACACCGCCAAAATTCAAACTTTGCCCTTCCTTCACGCATACCATTATTCACTGACAACATTCAAATATTGAGTTGTAACATACAAACCTTCACTTACAACATTCATGTCAGAGGTTTAAAATCCATTCACAACATTCAAACAAACTTTGAATCCAAAACTTTCTCCCAAACAACGAACAGTCTTTTTTTTTCAACATATTAGTCCCAGGTCTGTCCCTTTTCATAAGCTTAATCGCAGCTGTTCTGTTATCAAGCTGGCTTCCAGAATGACAGTTCAGTACATTTGAGCGTTATTGAAAGTGCTACTACCAGCTTTGACAGGGTAAAAGATACAGACGACATCAGTAGCTTGGTCCTTCGTTTAGATTACCTTAACCGCGTAATTGTCGGAGAAGGATTACCTGACCCAATTGTTTCTTCCCTCGGGGAGGTACTCTCTATTTTGAGAGAAAAAGAAATGGACCCCGACAGGAAAATCTGCAGTACAGACATGGAGCCTTTTCGACGCCGAGGAAGGCCTTCTTTTAACGTAAAAGAAGAGCAGTTATCCTTCTTGGTAGAGAATGACTTCAAAGTGCCCGAAATAAGTTTAATGCTAGGGGTATCCACCAGAACTGTGGAAAGAAGGCTGTCTTCATTTGAGATTAGTATTTCAGGTAAGCTTGAAGAATTCGTAGTAAGCTCGTACTGGTGTACACTTGAATGAATTGTAAACATTGCACATTTGCTTTACTTTCAATCTCCACAATTGTTATGCTCGTTTACCAGCTTCTAAACCGATTACGATCACTGATTCATGTTCATCGATCACAACAAAGACGCAGTGCAATTATTTTAAAATAAGTACTAGTGAGCAAAAAGCAACAGATCTTGTCAACTTGTTTTATTTTCTCCGACCGGTTTTGTCTGATCACACAGACTTCGTCAGGGAGTTTAAACAAGAAGGATAAGAGGAACTTATTTTATACCTAATCTATAGAGTACAAATCTCGCTCCAATTAGGCTGTGAATAGCGAAAAATACCTACAGAAAATTACGTGCACGATATGACAAAAAATCCTGCGTAACGTGCAATGTTTACTTTTGGGGCTCAAGGATTTTACCCAACACAGCACAATCGATCACCCGGCAGTCTTCCAATATTACTGATATGTCACCTAACTTAAAAATACGCCACAAGGAGCCTGTACACAACTGAAAAAGCTCTGTTAGGTTATTTCCTCTCGATCTATACCTAATCTTGTGATATTTTACACCAATACGTACACGATGTAAATTTCGAAAGCAAAGGAGTTTATCGGTGGATGTTATCACATACTTCACGGTTATTCAAACAACTACTTACATATTTCGCATATCAACATTCCCCAAGCCCATTTGCGATAAAACTACGGCGAAAAAGTGTTGATCTCTCTCCAAAATCCCTGTTTTTGGACGTGGAAACAGCTTTTCCCCATACATTTCCTTCTAGTGACTAGCAATGTCTGCCCCCTGGCGATCCCAGAGTTCTTTGTACATAACATGGGTATCCGATTACTGGCAAATCATTCACAGCAGGCATGTTTTTGGAAATACGGTCAGATATATAAATAAATAAATAAATAAATAAATAAATAAATAAACTAATAAATAAATAAACTAATAAATAAATAAATAAATAAATAAATAAATAAATATCGGTGTACCAGAAATTTACTCCAATGTGGCCAATCCAGTAGATTTGTGCACAAGATTTCGACAAAGACATCTTAAGTGCAGGCTAGCACCCGGACCTTATTTATCTTCTACAATATCTCGTTTTCCTGACCTCATGACCGCTCACTTAGTGGATTTTTCTTTAAATTTAGTTTTTTTCCCGTGAAAGTGAAAACGATTCCATCATTTAGCGACCGAAATTGAGCGATATTCGCTATCGTTTGGAAACATACTACATGTGTGAGGGGGCAGAAATTTTTATTTCTGCACGATGTTGGAGTCGCATGAAATCAGCGACGTCAACATCGATCACCCCTGGTGGATCGTAAAGTACAAATATCTGCAGATCACTAGCCAAAAAAAAATGTAACAAAACAGAAAGAATATAGTTCAGAAATGCAAACTATAGATAGGGGTAAATAAAATCTTACCTTGTCTAAATCGTTGGAAAAATCACTGAAAACGCTGAAAAATTTCGTAAGCCACACGTGCAACCTCTGGATCTGACTCCTTTCCCGGCTTTTGAGTACTGAAGGTCCCGGATGTTGGTCGGATGGCCCTGGGAACCATTGAATTGTATGTTTGGATTGTATGTTCGAATTGAATGTTCCAATTAAATATTCGAATTGAATGTTGGAATTAAACTTTCGAGGTGAACGTTCTAATTGAACGTTCTAATTGAACGTTCTAATTGAATGTTTAGATTGAATGTTGGTATTGAATTGAATGTTGAATATTCGATTCGAATGTTCGAATTGAATGTTTCCATTGAATATTCGTATTGCATGTTCGAATTGAAAGTCGAATGTTTGAATGGAATGTCGAATTGAAAGTCGAATGTGCGAAATGAAAGTTTGAATTGAATAACCGCATGTTTGAAGTGCGTGTCCAAATGTTGTAAGTGAATTTTGCATGCCTGCTTTGAATGTTTCACTCGATTGATTGAATGTTTGGAGCTATGTTTGAATGTTGTGAGTGGATTTTAAACCTCTGACATGAATGTTGTAAGTGAAGGTTTGTATGTTTCAACTTAATATTTGAATGTTGTCAGTGAATAATGGTATGCGTGAAGGAAGGGCAAAGTTTGAATTTTGGCGGTGTTGGAACGCCATACTCCAAAGCCTTGGAATATTTCAGTTTGGCTTCTGAGAGCAAACGCTTTTGTATCTGTACATTGCGAAGGCCACAGACCAACCTGTCTCGTAAGGCTTCGTTAAGGTTTGCGCCAAAATTGCAGTAGGCCGCTAGCTTCTTCAGATCGGCCACGTAGGTCAACACGGTTTCACCTTCACACTGGTTTTGTTTGTAAAAAGGAAAACGTTCGGCTATTTCTAATGGCTTAGGACTTAAGTGTTGTTGAAGGGTTGTGACGATCTCCTGGAAGCTCTTCGTAGCTGGTTTTTCTGGTGTCAGAAGATCTCTCAACAAGGCGTACGTTTTGCCGCCAATCAAGCCCAACAAGGTTTGCACTTGGTGGTCGTCATCTATGTTGTTTGCTAAGAAAAACTGTTCCACGCGTTCCACATAGGTTTCCCATTTCTCTTGTGTTTCATCAAAAACTCTCTATCTTCCCGATCCTGGTCATATTTTTGACGTGTTTCTACGAGTTCATCCTCGTCGCCATTGTCATGTATTCGATTTTAACGCGAATCGAAGCACATGGTTACAGAAATACGCATAAGTGCGCATGCTCACTAATGTCAACTGCTGGCCAAATACACTACAGCTGCATTGTTTGGACTTAAGACAATTTGCAAAAATGAGTAAGGCATCCATGTCCAGTTTTACTCGGATAACTCTACAACTGTGAACTATATAAATAATGCTATGGGGGGTGCACATTCCAGAGGATGTAATACTATTGCTAAAAATATTTGGAAGTGGTACAGAGATAAACAAATATGGTTAACAGCTGCCCATATTCCAGGCACAAAAAATGTTGAGGCCGATCGAGAATCGCGCGTTTTCTCTGACAACAAGGGATGGATGATAAGACCTGACATATTCCAGAAGATTACAGATATCTGGGGAGAACCCTCCATAGATTTTCTTGCATCCAGATTAAATCATCACGTCTCAAGTTATGTATCCTGGAAACCTGATCCAGGGCAGCTTTTATAGATGCTTTTCCTAACACATGGGATAAAAAGTTTTTCTATGCTTTTCTTCCTTTCAGTTTAATTGCCAGATGCCTACAGATGATACAGACGGAATCTGCAGAAGGCTTCATGATAGTCCCAATATGGCCAACCCAAAGTTGGTATCCCAAACTTCTTCACATGTTACTGGATGTTCCAAGAGTACTACCGTCGCAAAGGACTGCCTGACAAATGCCAGGGATGAAACAAGAAGTTCACTCCTTAATCAAGAAAATGGTTCTGATTGCTTGCAGATTGTCCGGCAATCCTATGAGACACAGGGATTTTCTCAAAAGCCGGGCAACATCTATTATCCTACAGTCTTGGAGAAAAGGAATCACTAAGCAGTACTCCTCCTACATCAAAAGATCGACTACATATTGTCATCAAAAACAGATTGATACAGTTTCTGCTACTGTTCCCCAGGCGTTAGATTTTTTTAGTGGAGTTATTTGAGGCAGGCGTTGGTTACAGTGGCATTAACACTGCGAGTTCCGCTATATCCAGTGTCTTAAAACCTGTCGACGGGATATCATTTGAAGCACAAGAAAGTGTGAAAAGGTTTTTGAAAGGAGTTTACGAAGCAAGACTTTCAAACCCAAGATATGCTGTAACATGGGATGTGAACAAGGTCCTGAATGTATCTCAATGTCAATCTCTACTACTGAGTGCTCTCTTAAAGATCTGACATTAAAAGTGGTCACCCTAATGTCACTGGCATCAGCTCAACGGGGGCAAACGATTCACTACTTGTCTTTGGAGGACATGGTTTGTTTCAAAAACGTCTGTGACTTTTATCATTTCTAAACCTTTAAAGCTATCTAAGCCAGGGTCTAAACCCACTGTTGTTGAGTTTCTAGCGTACCCGGATAACCCCAACATTTGTGTTGTTACTACTTTGAAGGCTTATCTTGATCGTCCCTCTGCCTTACGTGGAGTGGCACAACAATCGTTTGCTAGTTATTCCAAGCCGTTTAAACCTGTTTCTCGTGAAGCCATCAGTAGATGGGTGAAAACAGTAATTGAAAAATCCGGGATTGATGTAAACCTGTTTAAGCCACACAGTACTAGGGCTGCTGAAACGTCTAAGGCATTTTTGAAATCTGTTCCATTAGAGCATATCCTATCAGTTGCAGGGTGGAGCTCATCTGACACATTTGCCAAGTTTTATAAGAAGCCTGTTATCAACACAGATAGTTACTGTTTCGTTACAAGATTAAAGACACGAAACTGCTTTGGCTTCGAAATATGTTTTTTGGTGTTTATTAACTATTTTATTCATGTGTGCAGTGTGCTTTGAAGTCTCACGTGAGCCCTCAGTGCGGTGACGGAATAGAATTTAAAAATTAAACGAGACTTACCTGTAAGTTGAAGTTTGATTGTAATTCTATCCGTCACCAAGCACTGAGGGATTACGCCCCCCCCCCCCCCCTCCCATGCTAGACCCTCCCATATTTTGACAGTGCTTTAAAAACTGAGTTCACGCAGGCGCAATGTTATCTCACGTATTCCCTCAGTGCTTGGGACGGATAGAATTACAGTCAAACTTCAACTTACAGGTAAGTTTCGTTTAATTTTTAAATTCTCGGTTCATCGCAGGAGAGCTAAGCAGCAAGGCTATGAAGAAGTGTAGCCACTTTGAACTGAAAAAAGAGTAAATTTCCACGACTCTTTTAGATTGAATGTTGTCTTTTGTTTTAAGGTCGGCACACACGACGGGACTAGTCCCTGCGACTAGTCCCTGCAAGTCCCTGCAAGTCGCGGGGACTAGTGGCATCGTGTGAACTGGCCATTTTTGCCACAAAATCTAGTCGCAGGGACCAAAATTTGGTCCCTGCGACTAGATTTTGAAGCAGTTCACACGGTGCGACTGGTCCCTGCGACTAGTCGCAGGGACTAGTTGCCAGTTCACACGATGCGACTAGTCCCTGCGACTCGTTGCAGGGACTAGTCGCAGGGACTAGTCCCATCGTGTGTGCGGACCTTAAAAACACACGATGGTGGCCGAACACAGTTTTCAAGTGCCTTTGCCTAATTCACCATAACTTTTAAACTATTTAAGCTTTGGCGACCATTTTTTGCAAGAGTCAAGGTTAACCACAGAAACATTTATTCTGGCATTTTGACAAGGGTGTGTGCTGTTGCCATGGCAACGGGGCTGGTTAAAAACAAGGCTTAAACAATGGTTTTTGTTTATTTAAAAAAAATCCAGTCGTTACATTGTTTTCATATTTTGCACACTAAGAATTGACTTTAAATCCCTTCTGTCAACATGGTTCTAATAAAATTTTGACATAGGCGATTTTCGTAATTCGCCGTTAATCGTTTTCTGTATTATTAAAAATTCCCTATGTCAAAATTCAAAATTTTTTTTGATAGATCATTCACGTGGTCTCTGATCTATTTTTCTGCCAAATTTCTTGAAATTCTAACGACTGGATCGTTAGAAATCGGCATGTTTCTGCTAAAGCAATCGGTCTCAATTTTTCAAGCAGCTGCGCATGCGTTGCATTTAACTGGGTTCTTTCGGCAACAAATAAAAGCTGAAAATTGCTGGGTTCTTTGCATCGTTACGTTTTCTAACATATCTTGGCGTTCAATTCTAGAGAAAAATAACACAGGTAGTGCGGGTGTCGAGTAAATAAAATGATCGCTCTATTGACGGCATGTTTGTTATTTGAAAGCCTTGTGTACGTGCTGAATTGCATCAGCAAAGGCACGCGCGAAAACTGTGTTCGGCCACCTTAAAGATAGGTACTCGAATTGCTTAGATTGGTTATAAATAAATGCTTCGAATAAACGCTGTAATGTCGAGAAAGATTGCGGCGTTTCTTTGGGCGCGGCACTCATTCGAGGGCGGCGTTTTATGATATCTTTGCTTGTCCCGGCCTGTGGCGTTTAATCGAGGGCGGCGTTTATTCGAGGGAGGCGTTTATTCGAATACATGTAATTACGGTAATTAAATAGAGTCTGGCTCAAAAATTACGGAACTGTCATACGCTGTTTTAAGAATATTCATGCCGAATTCGAATATTTTCAGCCTAATAAAATCAGCAGAAAAATAGGAAAAACACTGCTTCAGTTTTTTTGGATAATTTTTAAGAAATATCCTGGATGGAATTTTAAGAATATTTCAAGAATGGCACGGAGAATTTTGTGGGTTGACTGATTTGTAGATGCCAAAACAAATATATGATTTTAACTTAACCGTGCTACCTTTATGTAAACAGCAATACTAGCCAAAAAACCAGCATCAGCTGTATGTTTGATACTAACACTGAACATTTCAGCAACTGGTTGGTTATATGCGTCGCATCAGGCCCGCGTTATTGCCCACAGTCAGGCTCTGAAATTACTTCAACGCTATTAGTATAGGTAATCAAATGATCTCGAGTGCAATTTGGAATAAATAGGCACGAGTAAATTGCACCAGCCCCATGGGCGTAGCCAGGATTTTTCAAAGGGGGGGTCACACTGACTCATACAAAGGGTACTCATCAGATTGTCGCCTGAATATTGTAGGTTGTTTCCTTACAAAAAGGCTTACAAAGGGGGGGGGGGTCATGGGGACCCCAGGACCCCCCTGGCTACGCCCTTGATCCCGTAGGGTGAGTGCAATTTGTAGCCTTTGAAAAATTTACGAGTGCTTATTTATTCCAAATTGCTCGGGAAAAATCATTTGATTACTTGTTAATTTTCCACTTACAATTTCTGTCACACAAACTGCAGTTACAAACATGACAATAAAACGCATGTTGGAATACAAAATTATTTAACTTTAACTTGACGTTTCGTATGTTTCTACATACATCTTCAGAAGTGACCGTTAGTAATACAAGTAGCAACTAAGTTTAAATTTTAGATAAGTAACTAAGTAACAATAACAATGACAAAAGCTGAGTACAAAAAATATTTGCGTACAAAAGATGCAAACTAATAGAGGTAAAGCTTTTCGCTGCTTACATTATCGTTTAGGGTCGGTTTGAGTTCTTGAATTAGAAGAGTCTCCTTTATCTTGCAGTGGATATCAGAGCGACCTTTTGCTAATATTTCGAAGTGGTCCCATTTTAAGTTGTGACCAGTTGACGTGACGTGGTCTGCGATAGCGTTTTATTGTCATGTTTGTAACTGCAGTTTGTGTGCTATTTCTCATTAAGCTACGATGGCCAAAGAAAAGAATTTCTGTCACGCTTCAGTATTTTACTTGACAAATGGAGGCAACAAGCTAAGCGAACCGTTTTATTGGATGAAATTTGACATGTGAATTCAAGCGAAAAATTCACTCTCTCCAAGTCATGTATGAAAACTGAGCAGTTTCTTTTTACTGTGAAAGGCAGTCTATACTCACAGTTAATTGAAGAACTTGACCACAAAGCAAAGGAAGAACTCCCTGCGGTTATGAGGAGGCTTTCTTGCCAAATGTTCTTCGAATGGTTGAGAAACTGTGTTCAAGAAACTATTGCCCCTGCGGTACAAGTTGCTTTGACCAAGCGGGAAACGAAGCTAAAAACCTATCAAGAAACGGAATTTCTTAGCTCTGAAGGACATCTTTTTAACTTCTTCTGGTTGCTGTCTGACTTTAGCTTCTTCACTGGATGTTGTACAGGTTAGATTTGCCTCTTGAAGCGTTTACCGCGTTTTGTTAGGGAACGACCTTCCTAATCTCTGAGCCCGCCGTTTCAGTTCTTCACAAAAGTAGAATGCTTGCACTTTTGGCGTTCAAAAGTAAGATGTTGCATGTTCTTGGACGCCTTTTTAGGTCCTTCTTCGCGTTTTATTTCGTGGTACTGAAGAATTTTGAATTTACGTTTCCAAGTGGTTTTTGTAATGCCGTCGTGATCGGCGCCGCATATTTCCATTCACTCAAGCTCAAGTTTATGTTATTGATTTCACGGCTTTTGTGTATATTTACTTCGCTTTTACAAGTTAGTTATGTTGTTGAGCTTTGCACTTTGCTTCATTATGAGGTAATTTGTATTGAAATATAGGTAAAGAGTTTCAGTCTCGTTTAAATTTTGTTTACCACTCAAAGTAGAGCTGCTAATCATTTTTAATTTAACCGTCCTTGCACTCAATTACACTTTTTTTGCACTGATTTGGGATTAATTGACATTTTCTTAACCAATCAGAATGTAGAAATTGTTGCTTGTATATTATTTAAGGTCATTATAGGACATTTAATCTGACGTTGTATCGACATAGTCCACTTTGTGCTCCTATAATCTCAGCATATTCTGAAGAAATAATATTTTTTAAGAACACTTCAGCCCAAAATCGGTAGCAAAAACAAGAATATTCAGCCGGGAAAACAATATTGTAATATGCATAATAATATTGGTATTCCTGTTTTACTAAGTCCAAGGATGATACTATATATTAAATCAGGCTATCCCCCTCTCAATCAACAAACAGACTGGGTAGCACATATCGCCTATATCGTCCATTGTAGTGAAGTATGGATTCAAATCAGAACCCTATGAATCCACTATAAATGAGACTAAACTATATAAATCTAAACAATCAGTACGGTCTTCGTTCTCTGTGACCGAAAGTGCCGTATTGAAGACTTGTATATACCTTTTTGCTAGTGATCATAAAGGTTAGGGAAAACAAGCGCAATAAAAAACCTTTTTTGCTGTACTCCTCTCAAAAACATGATTATGCAACGTCGCTTGTGCAAAATTTACATTGGTCAAAGAGACATTGTCAGGTAAATTTATTTAATAAGCAAAAATGGACATGTGATTAGTGAAACATATTGCCCGGCTGTGTGCAATTAAGACAGTTTCACTTCATTTGCTGCGACAATGAGCGATAGAGGTTGAAAATGGGACATAAGTAGGCCCTCTAAGTCGAGTTTAGATTTATACAATAAAGCTGGTTTGTGGGGAACAGTTCAATCCAAGATTGCGAAGCTCTAAGCTCTTCGTTCTTGACAGGGCGCTTGTCTTATTTGTAGCCAAAATATTCATATCTTTCTGTCCTATCAGTTCAGTGTGGTCGTGGCTGATCACATGTCGCACGCGTGGCGCCCGCTTTAGCGGAAAATAACCTTTCACCGCGAGATTTTATATTTGCTTTCCAAACAGCCTCTCGACCAATCATACCAATCCATATGATGTCGGCATTGAAGCCTCAATGACTTAATTGTGTCGAATTCAAATTAATTTACGACGAAGAAGTCAAAGAAGATTATAACAACCCACCAAAACTTGTATACCTCCACACAAAGTCAATTATTTTCATTAGCCAGTGACCCTTGGGCTATCTTATCAATTTTCTCAGCAAGAGCGCTAAAAAATAGTATCTGCAGTTGGTATTGATATACGGAAATAGATTTTTACTTTAAATAAGCATCCAAGGTTAACATTCGTCCTTTGTCAAAACTGACCTTTACATTCGAGTTTTGCACAATGGGTTCCGCTCCAAGCAGATGCTTCACTTTATCTGAGCCGATTAACACCCTTCTTCGCAATGTTAAATTCATTAACCTGACCTGAGTTTTGCAGAATCAAAACCACCGATCAGAACTGCACCATCAAAAGTGCTTTCTAAATCAAGTGTTAAACACAGCATAAAGCTATTCCGGAGTAACAGGCTTGACTGAACACAAAGAACACTCGCTTAAAAACGTGCCGTAATAAATTAGTCTTTATTGACACGAAGACAATAGCGTGATAATAGCCGATAAATAGATAAGGGTTCAATGGGCTGTAAACAATTTGTTCGCATATTTATACCTCAGTTCCTCCCTCTTGAGACCAGATGAACCTTGATCGCAAACTAGCGAGTTGTAGCAGAGAACAGCAATCTACGCGTACAGTTCTTTGACATTCAGTGAACATGGATTTTTCGCTCGAGGACCTCCTATCAGCTGGACAGATCTTGTTCCTTTGCTTTCTGGTTTGTGTGTTTCTCACTGGAAAAGCTATTTGGCAGCATTCTTTTTGCAAGTTGCCTCCAGGACCCTGGGGCATCCCGCTGATAGGTGAGACTACTTTTTTTAACATTCCTTCGTTTAAAAATTTCACGTTTTAGCAAGGTATTTTTCTTCCCTCGTCTGTCCTCGGGGCCACCATTGTCTTGGAGTTTTGCTTGTTTTAAACAGTTTGGTGCTTATTTTGATGCTTAAAGTCAGTAAAAACTACTTATCTTCAAGCAAACTCACGTGCGTTAATGCGAAAAGTTGGTAAAATTTCCCAGTTTTAGAGCAGTGTCAGCAAATTGAAGTTGTGTGCTTTTTAGTGTTAATCGGACTCTAACATAATGACCCCCTTTAGACATAATATTGTGCCTGTCCGTGATTTCGCCGAGTACTGTACGTTATCACCTTGTGTTATTTCGTAAGGCTCTGTTTCAAAGGCTTCATTGAAATCGCCTTTATATAGACAAATCGGATTTGCTTGGTTCTACAATTTTAAGCAAAATGCAGAGAATGTTAACTCAAGGGAACAACATTTTGCTTGCTTATACGAAGCAATAGCTGTAAATCCATGAAAATGGACTCTTTTTTTTCAAAATCAACGAGAGAACTGCATAATCATGAATAATTATAGAGTCGTACCCAGTTGCATGACGAGAGCGTACCAATAAGAAGAATATTGCGTGTTCTCGGCCGGCTCTGTTCATTTTAAGAGTTTCTTACATAAGAAAAAAACAAATAATGTCACACTCCCGGCTAACTGAGAACCAACGCACAGCTAACAGTGGTTTTATTTCCTTCTTAATCTTCCTGATCAAAAACCACCAGTTCTTTAGTTGTTGATTTTAAACAGCTCTTAGGCATAAGCCAATTATTCTTGATTAACAATTTTACGGAACCGGGAATCATTGAGCTGAAGGTCTGATTAACAGAAAGACAAAACTGAGCATATTTACCTAATGGCTTACAAAACTGCAAAGTCTTCAAAAAAGCCGCTGGTTATCAGTTGAAAAATTTCCTTATCAAGATCTGAACAAAATCTACAAAAAGTACTTGAACTTGTCGCAGAATCTCTCAGAAAAGTTTCTTGTAGCAGCTGTAGCAACTTTCTGAACTCAGTAAACAAGACTGGACTTTGACACCAAATCACTTATTGGGATTAGTTCCGGCAAAAGACATAACTTGTTTGAAACAAATTCGTTTAACCTTAATTTAGCGAGCTGGTGATTTTTAAAACATTGTAAAAAACGCTACGTGCCGTGAGACTGATTGGCACTTTGTCTAGGTTCCATTTTGTGAAACTTTCGATTATGTCATTGGCTTCGAGTAAGTAACGTGCGTGGGCCCAGCCTGCTTGTAGGCTAACGACAGGTAATGAATGAGGCACGTGCTCAGGCAACAGCCCCCTGAACCAAACCAGTTGACCTTCTTTGGCTGATGAGCTGCGCGTTCCGATTGAAAAAGCCGACTACAGTCGATCAGAATACTCTAACAAACCTATTAAGTATGCAGTGCCATGATCACAGCCTACTCTAGCTCGCTCTATTGCGTGCCAATAGCCCGGGTCATTTGGCTTAAAATATTCCGGCTGTCAGTCTTAACAATAA
>JAHPZR010009505.1:0-25000 GCA_019787425.1 Platygyra sinensis | reverse complement strand
TAAAGGCCACTACCCCATTGAGACCCTCTGATTAGGCAGACGATACTAGAAAACTTCAATTAATCTTTCAGGTCGGCACACACGATGGGACTAGTCCCTGCGACTAGTCCCTGCAACAAGTCTCAGGGACTAGTCATATCGTGTGAACTGGCCATTTTTGATTCAAAATCTGGTCGCAGGGACCAACTTTAGTCGCTGCGACTAGATTTTGTGGCAAAAATGGCCAGTTCACACGATGCGACTAGTCACTGCGACTTGTTGCAGGGACTAGTCCCATCGTGTGTGCCGACCTTTAACAGAAAAACGAATCTATTGTTCCTGCCATGCAACATGGCTGCCGTGCAAAACCTCTATTGAAACAAGACGTCGTAAGGCCGTTTCCGTGGGATGCGTTAGTCTATATGTGACCCTATTGGCGAAAACCCGGCATAAGAGACAAGTCGAAAATGCATTGAAAATGCGTTACAACGTTTTTATTTTTGAGCGCGTTGGCAATGTTTCCTAATGAGTTGGCAACGTTCGACAACGCGTTGTAAATTGGTTGAACAACGCATTGCAAACTTCAGATCGTTTTCACTGTCGCGCAATAAAAAATAAATCGAAAACCATCCAGTGCAAAACTTTCAGAAAGTGTGATGTTATAGAAGATAAATAAGATAAACCCACTGACGCCTACGTGAAATTGCCTGCGACCCACCTTTAATTCACTGGCGTTTCCTTTTTTGGAATATTTCAGAGCGAGCGAAAGAAATCTGAAAACAAGAAATCACGGAATGATCTAGTTTCATTACACAAGCAACGAATGCTCATTACCAATTTTTTGAATTGATTGATCGCGATGAACTGAGTTGAAAGAAAACTGTGCTTTCATCACGATCATAAGGCAGCAGTTTCCACTAATTAAAGGGAACTTCAAGTCCCTCGTCAAATTAAAAGTGAACGGAACTTTTTGAAGCACAAAAACTAACAGAAATTCATACTGGTTTTAAATGAAAGCTTGAATTGTAACAGAGTGGAGAAGTCATTATTTTCATTAGCCAGTTTTCTCAGAAAGAGCGTTAAAAAATAATATCTATAGTCGGTATTGATAGACGGAATTATTAAAAACTGGATCATTGGATTTCATTGGCTAAGTCATCATGGTATATGAGCCATTATACCATGATCTGCAAAAAATGGCGAGCGTATGCGTGATTTTTGGGCTTTTTTGTTTTTCTTGTAGTCTAGTTTTCTATATTTTGGGGGCGTTTTTAATAAATAAATTTTATTTGTCGGCAAATAAAAGAGTTTATGGCTTCTACCCACGCTTCCGGAGAGTTAATTTTCAACCAAGAGTTTAGAATAATGATTAATGGCGGGGAACACAGAAGGGTCAAACTAAATTGAGACGGGGTCCGAAGGTACGATCGGGTTAGGCAATAATCACAGGACCATCACAAGACAATCTTGTGCCTTCGATAATGATAGCGAATTCATTGGTAACAACCACAAGACCATCGCAAGACAATATTGTGACTTCGATGACAATAGCGAATTCACTGGCAATAATCACGAGTTTCAACTGGAAGATAACTTAGCCTCGCTTTCAGCGACTGGTATAAGACGTGGTATTTTTCTCGAGTTCGTCCTCTTTGTCTTCAGACCGGACACACTCAGCGAGTTTGACCCTCCTCCTCCCTTCCTCCGCCTCATTTATATTATGTGTTTGTGATAAGGCACTTCGCCTTTTTTCTCTTGCCCTCACCTTTGCAAGAGCTGATCAATTATAATTCTTTATTAAGGTATTTCATATTAGCTTTAATCAATAAATCGGCCATCCTGCGTGGCCAAAATTTATCCCAACAACGACTCGTCTGGTTTCGATTTCTTACAGCGCTCTAGCAAACAAAGCTCGACTGTTGACCTAAAAAATTGACATGGGTGCGGATTTATAGTTTTAAACTTGATAAACAAGGGAAGAGGACATAAAACAATTAGTCCACTCGCGCTTGTGGGGGTGAGATGATTATAGCCAGCTCGGCGCTACGCGCCTCGTTGGCTATCTATCATCTCATATCCAAAGCGCGCTCATGGAATAATGTTAAATAGATTTTTACTTTAAATATTAAGCGTCCGAGGTTAGCTAACATTCATCCTTTGTTAAAACTGACTTTTAAATTCGAGTTTTGCACTGAGCGAGTGAGTGGGCGCCGCTTGCAAGCAGATGCCTTCCTTTATCTGAGCTGATTAACACCTTCTTCGCTATATTAACTGCAATTAACCCTCCTGAGTCTTGCAGGATCAAAACCACCGATCAGAACTGCACCATCAAAAATGCTTTCTAAATGAAGTGTTGAACACAGATACGATTCCGGAGTAACAGGCTCAACGGAACACAAAGAGCACTCGCTTGAAACGTGCCGTAATAAATTACTGTCTTAATTGTGACGAAGAGAATAGCGTGATAACAGGCGATAAATAGATGAGGGTTGAATGGGCTGTAAACAATTTGTTCGCATATGTATACCTCATAGTTCCTCCATCTTGAGACTATCTGAACCTTGATCGCAAACTAGCGATCGAGTTGTAGTGGAGATCAGGACTGAATCTATACGTTTGAAGCCAGGTGTTGGCTAATCTCCCGAGGACCTCCTCTCAGCTGGACAGATCTTGTTTCTTTGCTTTCTGGTTTGTGTGTTCCTCACTGGAAAAGCTATTTGGCAGCATTCTTTTTGCAAGTTGCTTCCATGACCCTGGGACATCCCTGTATAATAGGTGATGTCATGGTACAGGGAAAACTTTCTACTTGCCAACACAGAGAAGTTTCAAAGTCTTACTATCAATCCAAGAAACATCGACCCAGATAAACAGACTGAGGCCCTACAGATTGAAGATCAGATCATTACCTCGCAAATCAAATTACTGGGAGTTGAAATAGATGACAAGCTTTATTTCACCAGCCATATCAGTAACATTTGCATAAAAGCCAGTCAAAAAGCGGAGTTGGTGTCTTATTGAGACTGCGAAATCTGATACCATGCAAAGCAAAACTGATAATCTACAAATCATCCATCCTTCCTCACTTAACATATTGCCATCTGGTATGGCATAACTGTAGATCTTCTGACAGCAGAAAAATAGAGCGGATTCAAGAACGCGCACTTAGAGCAGTATTTAACTCCCTTTCAGAATCATACGAAAACCTTCTGGTTCGCGCAGAGCTACCTTCACTACTAAATCGTAGACTGCAAGACATCGCTATATTACTGTACAAAGTAAAACATGGCCTTGCACCGAGTATTGCTAACGAACTATTTAAGCGGAAAAGCACTAGTTATTCACTAAGAAACAGTGATTTTGATATTCCGACTTTTAACACTATTAACTATGGAAAGCCCTCTGACTCTTAGATACCAAGGACCCCATATGTGGTCGAAACTAGATAATAAATTGAAAGGCTCTTCGAATATTGAATCTTTCAAAGAGAACTTTAGGAAAAGAGACCTAACGTCTCTCTTAAACAACAATAGTAGCTGCTGCAACCTTTGTAATTCTTAGAAACTACCTTTCATATACCAATTGTTTTATTATATAAAAATAAAATAAAAAAAATAAAAAACTTTATTTAACGTGGGAGAAACGCTTAGCTATAGCTATTTTGCAGGTTTTCCACAAATTAATATTAAGAAAGAAAGAAATATGTACATAAATGTAAAGATATAAAATATCATGCATCTAAAGTTACAAAACTTAAGTAATTAAAATTAAAATTCAAAATTCAATATTCCTCACTTGTTTATTATATAATTTAAACATGCTACATATTTTAATTGAACATACATTATTATTATTGCTTCTTATTTTGCAAATAATTTTTTATTTTTATGTCCCCAATTAGTTGTGAAAACTAAATACATTGACACATTAATAAAGCTTTTACTTACTTACTTACTATTAATATTTTTTTTAACATTCTTTCGCTTAAAACTTTCATGCTTTAGATAGGTAATTTTTTTCCGTTGTATCTCCAAGTTGTTCTCTCTGCGGGAGATGTATCTTTGGCCCCCAATGGTTGGACGTTATGCATTGTTACACTATGGTTTAAGTGGCGTTAGACACTGCACGCATAGTGTCATGTATGTGTGGCTACGTGGGTATTTGCGTGTGCGTCGTTATTTTGAGACGCTCCTAGAGGGCTGATGAGCGAGAGAATGCACTCCCACGTGAACGGAAACACCAAAAACAATAGCTGTAGATACCAGGATCTCTGGGTGTATTTGGAAGGAGAAGTATGGTGCGAAAAAGATGAACTTTGTGTGATTGCGGGACAGGTTATCAACGGAAAAGGATAGAAATCAATTGAAAATAATATTGTGGCCGCACATACAAGGGAACTGATTGCTCAGAGAGATATCATAAGTTATATGAAGTACCGCCAGTCTGTGCGGAAGATTGAGTTTATCGTAGGATCTATTACCAAGTTATGGAGACTTGATAGATAAAAAAATAAGTTGTATATATATTAATTTGGACGTTGAGGAAAATTAAAGGCAGTGGTTTCTCAAAAAATTAGGGAGGTGAGGCGACGAAACCATAAGAGAATAATGTACTGGACTGCTGACGAAGTGTTTAAAGGAAATTGATATATAGGTGCATCACGTGACTCACGTGCACTGGCAATTATGTAAAGAATGTCGTGAAAGAAAATATATAATACTGTATTATATTTAATTCGGTCGTACATTCATATAGTCAAGTAGACGATATAGTTGAGGTGATAAGGGAATGGTTAAATTTGTTGTATGGTTTATAAAAATTGGAGGAAGAAGAATTAGGGAGGAAAGAGGGGAAAAGAGATATGTTGAAATCTCGGACGAAGGTGAGATCTATGTTTATTTTAAGAGTTTTTGAGAGAAAACCAAATAATGTCAGACTGGCCCGGTTTACTGTAATGCAAGAAGTCTGATATTGTTTTTGTTTTCTTCATTAGTCTTCCTGATCAATAACCACCAGTTTTTTAGTTGTTGTTTTTAAACAGCGCTAAGACATAAGGCAATTATTCTAGATTAAATATTTTCCTGAACCCGGAATTATTGAACGGAAGGTCCGATTAAGAAAACAAAAAGAAACACATAAACCAAATGGTTTACCGAACTACAGCTCCTCAGAAAAGCTGGGTTGTTTGACCAAAACGACAAAAAGTGCTTGAACTCGTCAAAGAACCTATCGGAAACGTTTCTTGCAGCAATTCGAAATATATTTTCAACCCGTTTCTACAATACAGAAATTTCTTCATCGTCGCACTTTCTGCGCTCAGTAAACGAAACTGGACTTTGACACCAAATTACTTACTGGGATTAGTTGCCGCAAGAAACAAAATAGTTAAAAACAAATTCGTTTAAAGCTGATTTAGCCTGTGTACAGCCACCCCTCCTCTCAAGCTGGCCGAGCTGATGATGAGTTTTAAAACGTAGAAAAAAAAAAAACGCTGTATGCTGTATGTAAAGAATAAGGAAATTGCTCCGAGCACGCTACAAGCAAGAGCAAGCTCACAAGGGGGCTGTGATAAACATAACCAGTTGACCTTCCTTAGCTTATGAGCTGCGCACTTCGATCGAAAAAGCCGACTAGCCGGATCAGCCGGAATACACATTGATCATAGCCTACTCTGGCTCGCTCTATTGCGTGCCAATCGCCCGGATCAATTGGCTTATAATATTTCGGCTGTCAGTCTTGACAATTAAAGTGCTCATATCATCAAAATTTTTATTTTCGTATCTGATCCTATATTTCATGCAATGAACTTCTGCGAAAAAATTTTTCGATTTGGATAAAAAGCGATCTTTTTATGAATTTTTAACAAAAATGAAAATCCTGTTTTCTTGCCGTCCACCCGTGCCGCTGGTCTTAGCATCGACATGCTCAGAGTTGAGACGTAGATTCTGGAACGTGTGACTTCAGGCTTGACTTATCTCGCTCGTTTTACCTCTGTAAATTTAACTTCGCAGTCCATGCAAAATGCTCCTTTCCAGCATTTTGTATGAACTACTAAGTTAAATTTACAGAGGTTGGTAAAACAAGCGAGATGAGTCAAGCCTGAAGTCACGTGTTCCTTAATCTACGTCACAACTCATTCAAAACGAAGGGAAGACTGGTGCAAATGGTCGACCAAAATGGCGGCAAATTTGAACGTTTTTAAAACTTCTAAAAAGGATTGCATTTCATCCAAATCGAATTTTTCTTTCGCAGAAGTTCATTGGGTGATATATATAATCATTTTGAAATTAGACATTTTGCGATATTGGCACTTTAAGGTACTGAGGCACGTTCATACGCAAATGCTTGAGAAATGAAAGGATTTTATTTTTAAAGGGACAGTATTTCGGTATAATAACAGCTGTGAAGTATTCGCTTTATCAGCTTTATCTCGGTCAAGACTAAATCCAAGAAGTTTCAAGTTTAGTTAATCGGTAGTGATGTAACATTGCAATCAGTTTACATAAAGTTTATATTTTCGAACCATTAAGAACCAACCAGATATGGCTTTCCTGGGTAGACATTTTTCATTTAGAATCTGACTTTCATGCATGGATATATCAGCTAGTTCAAGAGGGAATGTAACCAAGCATCAACGATATATCCCTTGAAATATTGATGTAGAAACCACTTCAGAAGATCACAGTTATATTTTAATGTGGCAAAAAATCACAGCAAGTTTTTCATACAGGAAATATCCTGTTCGGTCAATGACTTTATTGAATAAAATACTAGGCAAAACTGGGTATTTGATTTCAAATCCTAGGGTAATCCTTAGGGTAACACTGTAATCAATTTGGAACATTTATCCCGTAAATCAAAATTAATTTTGCAAAATCAACTTCAATTCGCATGGAGAGTTTTTCTGCGCCGCCGATTATGGAACAAACAACCAAGTGTTTTGATTTTTTGACAACCTAAAGTTTCCGTTAGACTTAACTGCTGACCCTGCAGACCAACAAAAATTGTTCATTCGACTCCGATGAAAACTCATTCACACTCCTTTCTCTGCCCTGCAATGCATTTCCTCAAGTGGCTTCATTCTAATTTGTTTGTTTGTCCATCTCATCACAAGCCTGTCCCCTTCTAGAAGAGAATCACCATCTTAACATGGCACAAAAGTATGGAGACGTGTTCAGCCTCATGATTGGAACCGTTTGGTAGTGGTACTCAACGGAGTCAACGGATGCTATACAAGAGGCCTTGGTAAAGCACTCCAAAGCCTTTGCTGGCAGACCACAGCTGCACACTTTCAAACTTGCCAATCATGAGGGAAACAGCCTTACCCCTCGCCACAACGATCTCATAAGATCAGCGTCGCTGCGATCCAAAACTTTGCGAAGATGTACAGACGCCTTTAAAAAGAAACTGCCTGCAGGAATCTCAACGAATGGTCCACTGCTTCAAGCTACAAAAAAATAAACCCGTTGATGCTCTTATAACTCCGAAGTTGGCTACAGCCGACATCATATTTGGCGCGCTGTTCAGCACCAATGGCTCATACCCAGATACGACGACGAGCGTCTTCGAGGACTTCTCCAGCTGACAGACAGCTATAGAGAAGCCCGGAATGGTAGATACCATGTTGATTTCTTGCCACCTCTAAAGCACCTCCCTAATAAAGTGCTTTCAAAGCTTAAATTTTTACTGAAGGCCTATAGCGATGTCACCACCAAGATGTTTGTTGAAAACGAGAAAACTTACACTGAAGAGCACGTTCGCAACATCGCAGATAGCTTCATCAGCGTTGTCGAGAAACTGGAAACGATGAAAATTTGGGACTCCACAATCCCAAAAGTCACGATCGTTTTCGTTAACGTGTTGTTGGTACATCGTGATCCAAGAAACTGGAGTGACCCGGCTGTTTTTAATCCCGTGATGCGCTCTCGTTACTCTACATGATATACGAAATCGGAAGGTACCGAGTAACATTTTAAACCTTTTAGCGACACTACCGGTATTCATCCTTGTAACACTCGGTCTTCGTCAGCAAATAAATTCTATATTAAGAAATCTAGGTTAGAAATCCAAAAAAGAGCTTTCTCAAGAGTAGGATATAAAATTTTGAATGAGATGCCAGCATCATTAAGAGAGCTCCCAAAAAACACTTCCAAACGAAACTCCACTCTTTCCTTCTTGATATTCTACAACAAAATGTTGTTGTTAGAATGCATAAACTGTTTGGCAGAGTACATAATGTCACTGGAATGCCAAATTCATAATGATAGTTTATTGCTTATTTTACAACATTTTATAGTTGCTGTTCAACACGGCACACATCTGATTTTTATAGCCTATATTTATTTACTTCGACAGCAAAATGTTGCTCTTGAACTAGAATGAACTGTTAAGCTGGGGACATCATGTTACTGGAATGTCAATTCATATGTAGTATATGGTTGATTTTACCACATTTTATAGTTGCTGTTGAAGAGCAATCTGATTTTTGTAGTATATATTATAATTATTATTTCAACGGCTAAATTGCAGAATACCCCGCCACTTATTTGCATCTCATTGAATAAGAATAGCAACTATTGTTATATACCTCGTTCTTCAAAGGACACCAACACATGTAATGGCTGGGCCGGGGTATTCTGCAATCGATTTCAACAGCAAAATGTTGCTGTAACAACGTATAGAGTATGTGCTAAAAAATCAACTGTTTCACTGGGAGTAATGTCAGTGTAATGTCAAGTTCATAATAGTTTAAAGTTGATTTTACGACATGGAAAGTTGCTGTTCATGAGGCATTTGATTTTCAACACCGCAATGTTGATGTGACAGAGTTTATAGTAGATAACAAAACGTTATTTTGAATATAATTTTATTAACAGTTTTTTTCAGATTGTCTATCTCTCAATGTTGATGCTTAGCGACCGTTCATTTTCTGAGGGGAACAGGTATACACAGGTTGCTATAATATCCCCCTCCTTTGTGTACCGAACGAAGAGCATGAAATTAAGCTAAATGAGGTTTTATAATTGCATTATTATTATTATTATTATTATTATTTTCCTCTTTTTTTTTTGGGGGGGGGGAGGGGCGTAATATCAAGTATTTATGAACGCTGAAATAGCCAGGGAAAAAATCTGGTGAAAAAAAGGGCACTTGCACGCAATATCCATTCAATCCCACAAAGCACCCGACCCAATAACAATTTCAATTGATTTCCTATCATAACGATTCAAATATGTCTAGTGCAAATCAATTCTTTACTGTTCGGTTCATAGTGTAACTGTAAGCATACTTGATATTGTTCTCCCCTTCGGCAGCATTATTACCATTTAGGTATACTAGTTTGATTAAGTACCTGTCGTATCTTGCCACAGTGTGATACACGCCTTAGGCTTCTTTACTTGTTTCAAAGGGCGCTTTATTGACTGCCCTCGTTTGAATGGGACCCCTCTGAATCCACCAACGAGACTAGGTAACCCATATGGTCCATATGGTAGATTGCTGCGACGGATGGATCCAAATTAGACCCCCCCCCCCCCCCCCCCTGAATCCATCAATGAGACTAGATTATAGAAATGTAAACATTCGGTATGATATTCGTTCTCTGTGACCGAAAGTGAAGTATTGAAGACTTGTAGACCTGTTTGGCAGAGAGCATGAAGGCATAAAGCGCCATAAAAAAAAAAAAAAAAAACTTGTTTTTCTGTAGCACCTCTCAAAAACATGATTACGCAACGCCGTTTGCGCAAAATTTACATTGTTCAATAAGGCATCGTCAGATTAATTTATTTAATAAGCAAAAATGGACATGTAATTAGTGAAACATATTGCCTGTGTGCAGTTCCACTTCATTTGCGGGGACAATGAGCGATAGAGGTTGAAACTGGGACATAAGAAGGTCCTCTCAGCTAGTTGAGCTTGGATTTATGCAATAAAGCTGATTTGTTGTAAAACAGTTCAAGCCAAGATAGCCAAGCTCTAAGATCCATGTTCTTGACAGGGCCCTTGTCTTATTTGTAGCCAAAATATTCATATCATTCTGTCATATCGGTTCAGTGGAGCAGAGGCTGATCACATGTCGCACGCGTGTCGCACGCGAGATTTCTATCTGCTTTCTAAACAGCCTCTCGACCAATTATATCAATCCGTATGGTGCCGGCATTCGAGCCTTAATGACTTAATTGTGTTGAATTCAAATTGGTATACCTCTACACAAAGTCAATTATTTTCATTGTAACCAGTGACCCATGGGTTATCTTATCATTTTTGCTAATTCTCATGCAGCAAGAGCTATAAAAAAAATGCCGTCCATTGTCGGTATTGAAAACAGATTTTCATTTTAAATAGCGTCTAATCATAACATTCATTCTTTGTTAAAACTGACCTTTATTCGAGTTTTGCGCAATGGGTCCCGCTCCGAGCAGATGCTTCACTTTATTTGAGCAGATTAACAGCTTCTTCGCTATATTAAACTCAATTAACCTGAAGGATCAAAACCATCGAACAGAACTGCACCATCAAAAGTGCCTTCTAAATCAAGTGTTGAACACAGATGCGATTCTGGTGTAACAGTCTCAACGGAACACAAAGAGCGCTCGCTTGAAACTTGAACGGTTCAATGGGCTGTAAATGATTTGTTTACATGTCTACCTCTTAGTTCCTCCCTCTTGAGACCAACTGAACCTTGATCGCAAATTAGCGATCGAGTTGTGGTGGAAAAATAACAGCAATCTATGCGTTTGAAGCTGAGTATGAGCTTTTCGTTCGAGGACCTTCCATCAGCTATACAGGTCTTGTTCCTTTGCTTTCTGGTTTGTGTGTTCCTCACGGGAAAAGCTATTTGGCAGCGTTTCTTTTGCAAGTTGCTGTCAGTACCCTGGGGCATCACTCTGATAGATGAGATTATTAATTTTTTTTAACATTCCTTCGTTTAAAAATTTCACGTTTTAGCGACGTAATTTTTCTTACCTCCTCTGTCCTTGGGCCACCAATGGTTTGAAGTTTTGCTGGTTTTTAAACAATTCAAAGTGCTTATTTTGTTTATTTTGATCCTTAAAGTCAGTAAAAGCTACTTATCTACTGGCGAACTCACGTGCGTGAATTCAGTACCCTGGGGCATCACTCTGATAGATCAGATAATTATTTTTTTTAACATTCCTTCGTTTAAAAATTTCACGTTTTAGCGACGTAATGTTTCTTATCTCCTCTGTCCTTGGGCCACCAATGGTTTGAAGTTTTGCTGGTTTTAAACAGTTAAAAGTGCTTATTTTGTTTATTTTGATGCTTAAAGTCAGTAAAAGCTACTTATCTACTGGCGAACTCACGTGCGTGAATAAGAAAAGTTCGTAAAATCTCATGCAGTTTCAGAGCAGAGTTAGCAAATTGATGTTGTGCGCTTTCTCAGTCGAGTTAATCGGACTCTAATATAAAAGACCCCCTTAAGAAAAAATATTGTGCCTGTCCGTGATTTCGCCGAGAACTGTACGTTATTACCTTGTGTTATTTCGTAAGGCTCTGTTTCAAGGGCATCATTAAAATCGCCTTTATCTATCTAAAACAAATCGGATTTGTCTGATTCTATTCAATTTTAGGGAAAATGCAGAGAATGTTTACTCAAGGAAACAACAATCTCCTTGCCAAAGCTGAAAGCAATACGGTTGGAAATCCACGATATTAAAGTCTTTGTTTTCAAAATTAACGAGAAAATTGCATAATCATGAATAATTACAGAGCCGTACCCAGACAAGAGGGTACCAACAAGAAGAATACTACGTGTTCTCGGCCGAAAGGTGACGGGTCTCTGTTTATTTTAATATTTCTTGAGAGAAAAACAAGTAATGTCAGCTCCTGGCTCACTGTGAACCAGCACATCCTAACAGTGTTTTTTTTTCCTTCAGTTTTCTTGATCAAGAACCACCATTTTTTTGGTTGTTGCTTTTAAACAGCGCTAAGGCATAAGCCAATTATTCTTGATTAAACATTTTACTGAACCCGGAATCATTGAACTGAAGGCCCGATTGAGAAAAAGAAAAGAAAAGAAACACATGCATGAACATAATGGTTTCAGTACCACACTGCAATTTCAGAAAAGCTGAGTCGTTTGACGAAAACGACAAAAGTGCCTGAACTCGTCCAAGAATCTCTCGAAAACGTTTATATATTTTCGATCCGTTTCTACGAAATCGAAAATTTTTCATCGTCTCACTTTCTGCGCTCAGTAAACAAACCTGGAGTTCGCTATGAAATCACTCATTGGGATTAGTTGCGGCAGGAGACAAAATAGTTCAAAACAAATTCGTTTAAAGCTGATATGCCGATCCGAAACGCAAGTAAAAAGCGTTGTATGCTTTGTGACTGATTGGAGCTTTCTGTACGTTACCGGCGGTTTGTAAAACCCTCCATTATGTTATTGACTTCGAGTACGTAATAATTTGGCTCGAAGCACGCAACGTGCGTGGGCCGGCCATCTTGTACGCTAAAGACAGGTAAAGAATAAGAAACGTGCTCTAAGCGTGCTACAAGCAAGCTCATCAGGGGGTTGTGATGAACGCAACCAGTTGACCTTCATTGGCTAATGAGCTGCGCGTTCCGGTGGAAAAATCCGACAAGCCGGAATACAGGGACAAAACTGTTTAGTATTTAGTGCCATGATCACAGCCTACTCTAGCTCGCTCTATTGCGTGTCAATCGCCCGGGTCATTTGGCTTAAAATGTTCTGTCTGTCAGTCTTGACATTAAAGGTACTGAGGCACGTTTATACGCAAATTCTTGAGAAATGAACGGATTTCATTTTTACAGAGACAGTAGTTATAATAACGGCTGTGAAGTATGCGCTACATGTCATGACTAAATCCAAGAAGTCAATCAGCATTGATGTAACATTGCAATTAGTTTACACAAAGTTTATATTTTCGAACCATTGAGAACCAACCAGATATACGCGGCCTTCCTGGGTAGACGTTTTTCATCAGTTTAGAATCTGACTTTCATGCATGGATATATTAGCTAGTTATAAGCGCGTTGAGTGCAAGGGAATGTAACCAATAAAAACATCAGCATATATCCCTTTGAAATATTGATGTTAATCCCATTTCAGAAGATCATAGTTATTTTTTAATGTGGCAAAACATCTCGGCAAGTTTTTCATACTATGTAATGTCCTGTTCGGTGAATGAGTTCAAACTTAATTGGAAAAAATACCATAAGCAAAACTGGACATTTGATTTCAAATGCTATCTTAATGATTTATCGAATTTGTGCTGAACTGAAAACGCTTTCATTTCTTGTTGTTCTCAGTACACACTTAGGGTAACACTGTACTCAATTTGGCAAAATCTATTTTATAAACATGGGGGTAGCCAGGATTTTTCAAAGGGGGGTCACACTGAATCATACAGAGGATACTCATCAGATTGTCACCTGAATATTGTAGGTTGTTTGGTTACAAAAAGGCTTATAGAGGGGGGTCACGGGCACCCCAGGACCCCCCTGGCTACGCCCTTAAGGCGGGGGTAAACCCGAATTTAAGTGAAATTTTGGTAAGTTTAAAGAGAGGTTGAAAGGGGAAAAAAGGGTTTTGGAACACCACCAGACAGTTGCCCAACCGCACAATGGCACTCCAGGTTGTTGGGCAACTGTTTGGAGTGTATCTACCTATTTTTAACTTCAAACTCTAATTTTAAAACAACACCAAATCTTCCAAATTTCCTATTTCAATAAATTTTACTAATCCTTTGAGAAAAACTATTTATCTCCACCTATTTTTAACTTCAAACTCTAATTTTAAAACAACACCAAATCTTCCAAATTTCCTATTTCAATAAATTTTACTAATCCTTTGAGAAAAACTATTTATCTCCAAATACACCTAAAAATCACCAAAAAATTTACAAAAAGACCCAAAACATAGATATGTGATATGTGCATAGAGATTCTTGATTGCTTGAAACGTAAACGAGATATTTGCATTAAAAACATAAAACCCAGCCAAAATACGGCTTTCGGGTGTACCCCCGCCTTAATAAATTTAAAATGTATTTTTTCAAAATCAACTTCAATTCGCATGGAGCATTTTTCTGCACTTATTATCATGGAACAAGCAACCGAGTGTTTTGATTTTTTGACAACCTAAAGTTCTCGTTAGACTTAATGCTGACCCTGCAGACCCTCAAAAACTGTTCATTCTACCCCGATGAAAACTCATTCATACTCCTTGCTCTGCCTTGCGGTGCATTTTCTCGAGTGGCTTCATTTGAAGTTGTTCGTTTGTTCATCTTAACAGGAGCATGTTTTCGTCTGGGAGAGAGCCCCATCTTGACATCACCAAGATGGCACAGAAGTACGGAGACGTGTTCAGCCTGATGCTTGGAAACCGTTTGGTGGTGGTACTCAACGGAGTCGATGCTATACAAGAGGCCATGGTAAAGCACTCCAAAGCCTTTGCTGGCAGACCACAGCTGCACACTTTCAAACTTGCCAATCATGAGGGAAACAGCCTTACCCCTCACCTTAATGATCTCTAAGACCATCGTCGCTACGATCCAAAACTTTGCAAATGTTACAGACGCCTTGGAAGAGAAACTGCTACAGGAATCCCGACTTATGGCCCACTGCTTTAAGCTGCGGAACGATAACCCGTTGATGCCTTTATCACTCTGAAGTTGGCCAATGCTAATATCACACTTGGCGCGATCTTCAGCACCAATGACTCATACAAGATAGAGGGTCTCGAGGACTTCTCCAGCTAATAGACAGCTACAGTGAAGCCTTGAATGGTAGCAGCTGAATTTAATTTTTTTGCCACTCCTTAAGTACCTCCCTAACAAAGCGCTTTCAAAGCTTAAATTTTACTGAAGGAAATGTACACTGAAGGGCACGCCGGTTCGCAACATCGCAGATAGCTTCACTGATCAGCGTTGTCGAGAAAGATGGTGGAAATTTGGAACTTCACAACCCAAAAGACACGCGGATAGTTTTCGTTAACATGTGGTCGGTACATGGTGATCCAGGAAACTGGAATGACCCGGATGTTTTCAACCCCGTGATGCGCTCTCGTTATATTACTCTCAAACGCAATTGACAATACTGAAATAAAAATATTGGAATTGTGATAGAGGTCGAAGAGAAATTGTTTCATGAACACTAAGAGATTCGCAGTTATGCCCGTTATGTAGAGAGCTGTCAAAATACATGTCAAGTTTTATAATTGCTAGATTGTGGTTTGTGCCTAAGGGCGTGGTTTTTTTGTTGTTTTTTTTTTTGGGTGGGGGGGGGGGGGGGGGTTGGTGAGTGGGTGGGGGAGGATACCGATCAGGATCCATGACCTGAAATCACACCAATGATTCCTTGCATGGGGTCCTTCATGCTATGATTTGATATGTCTTGGGCAGCACTAAACAGTATTTTTGCCGACAGCTACCTTTTTAAAATGTAAGACACTGATAGCAAGGCGATTACAAGTGAGCTTAAAGAGGTCCGTTATCATTATCTCCACTGAAGTAATATATTCTTATTAGACGTTTTGTTGTGTACTATCGCTGAGTATTTTTACGAGTTGTGCCGTATTTTGGCGAGCCCGTAGGGCAAACTGTCATGTCCGTACAGGCGAATTTCGCGAATATTTACGGGGAATGCATGACAGAACTATGAGAAGCGGAATGGGATTGGCGAGGGAAATCCAGCTCACTGATTGGTCAACAGCAAACAAACCTGTCTAACCGGTCCTCTGGAGTACAAATACCGCGTGTTATTACTCAACAAATTGTAACACTATCCAAATATGGTCATGATGCTCTCGATATCTGTCATCCGTAGGTAACAGATATCCGGCGGTATACGTAGCTTCGTACGTGGGAAGAAAAAGTGAAGTGAAAAAATGTCGACAGAAAGGTTTATTAATGTTACGAGCTTGGAAATCAATTTGTTATCAATTTGTTCAATAATAAAACAATTATCCTGCTCAATCTCGCGGAATATCGTCTGATTTTAGCCGACTCGGCCTACGGCACTCGGCCTACGGCACTCGGCCTACGGCCTTGTCGGCTAAGTATCAGACGATATCCCGCGCGATTTCGCAGGATAATTGTTAAATATTTGTACTTGTCTTGGGCGTTATTTGTACTCTACGAAGTGCAGTTGGATAATAAATGTACGGATCACTCGTCTCTAGATATGTCTCTAGATATGTAATATCTGACTGCGTTTACGCTGCGATCCAACTTGTGAAACAAAACGAAATCATCATACTATCGGGCTACCCTGAGCTCAGCCGGTGCAATGTTGAACTGGCCCATGTTTGTGAGTAAAAACAAATTAAAGTTTAGATCTTTCTCTAAGCATAGAGTTAAACGCTCTGCAACATTTACTGTTTATTGATTATATTTAATTCCTTTAAAAGAGCACGATCATACAGGCCTTTTTTCGGTAAGAATAATGTAATTATAATGACAAAGCTGCATGTAAAATCATCAACCAAACGCCATTTACTCCATTTGTCAGTGGAAAAGAAGAATATCTCGGTTTCGCCGCTAATCCGATGTCCCGCGTTATGGAAGACATTTAAAATTTTGAGCACATTATAGGAGGCATCATATTCTTGGAGACAGTTCGCACATCATCCCACTGCAAAACAAAGGAGATACTCCTGCATCAGTAGTGAATTGTGTAGATATCTCATATACGATATTACTTTTTCATTTAGTTTTACCATGTTCGTAAAGACCGTAAGTGACGGAATATAACTTAAAGGTTAGGCTTGCTCATGATCATCAAGCTTAAGGTAAAGTCTGCATACGAGCCGAGTGGCGCGTCAGGCCGGCGCTTAGAGCATGAAGCGACCAGGATGGCTAGATGGGATGCTGGTGCATCGCACGGTAACTCCCGGCACCGAATAAGCTGCACCACGTATACTATCAAGGGTCTTGAGTGTTTTCCTAAGAAGTAAGATTTCTTAACTTTAGTTATTCTGTAGTTATGTATAGAAATAACAACAATCAACATAGACCACCTTTCTGTCAAGCAAGGTCTTTTCATAGTACGCTGATTTTCACCAAATTCTGGATCTGCAATCATATTTAATACAAATAAAGGTGTTAGGTATTCTATGTTTTGTGGACACCTGTCTGAATAGCTTTATCAGGTTTTATACCATGCCATGGAAAATCGGAATTACGATTTCGCCCGACCTTCCCATCATGCACTGCGTTGATCCTGTTGGCTACTACAGTTTCTATGGCATGGTTTAAAACAAAAAATATTATTCAACTTTCATACACTGTACGAATTCCGATTCTCTGGTTGGTTGATTTGTGCCACGTGACACTGGGTTGTGACGAAACAACCTCCTTGACGTCATTATCGTGGTGTAATAGCCGTGCTGTAAATTCTATACACCACTGTCATTACACCATGACTTCGGCTGACTCAAAGTTTGACGATTTTTGTTTGCAGTGTATTCAATTTGAATAATAAAAATGTTAACGCACTCATTGCTCGTGAATTATCGGGATTTACCTGCACTCGTTCACTAACAATGAACTCGAAATTTTCAATACCGCACGAGGCCGCCGAGTGCGGTATTGAAATTTCTCGTTCATTGTTAGTGAACGAGTGCAGGTAAATCCCGATAATTCACGAGCAATGAGTGCGTTAACCTGTAATTATGCAACTCATTTTCGTGGTATACTTATGTCCTCTTACTTGTATTTTCAAGCATCTCCTGCCATTAGGGTAACCCGAGCGAAATAACAGATTCAAAACTGTGTTGTGTGCTCTCGATCAAGGTCTTGCAGACTTTTAAACTGTTCTGGATGGAGTTTAAATAAGTGATAGCTGAGAATTGGTCAAGATATTAACTGTCGGTCGAGAGTTGACTGAATATTTGCCATCTAAAACTTAACTGGGAAATATCCGAGTGATAAACCACTCGTGTTACCAAAAAGTACAAAGTTTCCTCGAGCCACGGCTCTCGGAAGATTATTCGCTTTTCGAAAGAGATAACTTCCGCGGACAAATATCCAAACATATTTCCAGGCCAAATGGAGGCTACTGTCAAGAGAAAATGATTCTTGCTACTGTTTATGGCGGAGCCCTGGGAGTCGATCAGAAAAATTTTGATTACCACGTGATTTCCGGTACATATGTCTGTCCGTTCGCCAAGCTCCATACTTAAAAAAAAAAAGCTAGAGAGTTTATCTTCTCCTTAAAAAAACACTAAAGGCAAGTGACACACTCGAACACCCACCCATGGTCCTGGGAGGAGGACGCACGGTCTGGCCAGTACCTTACGCATGCGCACAGTCATGTTAGTTCATGAGTGGTCGAAATTCAACAATTCATGCAGGTCTGATTGGTTCCTGGAGAGGACAGAATTTTCTCATCGGGACCATAACAGCGGATGGAATACGTCGAGCTGATCTATTTCGTGAACGAATTAGCGCGGGTAGTTGTCAATTGTTCTCGCGCGCTTCCATACTCGACTAACCAACGCAAGTTTACCTTTATTCTCCTTTAAATGGCAAGGAAAGTCAGTGTAAGTAAATTCAATTGGGTTTTTTGAAGTTGTGAGAGTTTGCTTGGCTGTTTGTGAGGCCGGTTTGTAGCTCAGCGCTGTAATGGCGGGTAATCCGGTGTGTCTCTTTCTGTACAATTTTGAGTAGAAAACGAGTCAATTTCAATCAAGTTGACCTCTCTCGTCGTTGCTGTATTTGAGAGAATTTCTGTTGAATACACTTAACGAATTTCCTCGCTATCTGCTACTCAATTTGCAGTTTACTTTTGAAAATTCTGATCTCGGGTTATCCGCAACGACTGACAAGAATTGTTTTTATAGTACAACTACAAACTTTGTACGAAATTTCTCACCGGAAAAACACTTTCGGAGAACTTAATAAAAACATCTTTCTTTGTGTAGTATCCGAGCTACTCGCTCGTTCGCTCGTTAGATTTTTTACAATTCAATGACAAAGTTGCGTAAACAACCCACTTGTGAATCAATTTACCGCAAGAAAATAAGATAAACATACTGACTGGTTAAGAGTCGGTCTCCTTAGTGAAAAACTGTGACCTCGGGCTTGAAAATGACCTCGTTCAGTTTTTCACTATATGGACTTCCCAGCCGGCCAATAACTTATATAGAATAGAGTACAATCGGTACATCTTTGATATCTTGTGCACGTTCATTTTATGATTAATTGACAGCCATCAATGCAAGGTATTCGCTGACCAGCATCACGTGATCATACCGCGGGCTCAGGTCAAGAGGTGCCGTGTTTTTTGAAGGTGAACGCTGATCAGATACTAAGCTTTCGATTGTATTGCGGGCTAAGGCTAGATTACTCCGGTGGAGAGTTGAAATTAAACCCTGACGCGTTGTTGACTTTCCTTAATTAAGACATCATTCCTTGCACAACCGTCTCTTGGAAAGTCTTTGATATATCGGGTACGTAATTTCTACAATGGTGAGTACACTTATTAAATGGTTTGTTAAAATGTTATTAGAAAAAACGGTGAAACCACACGCTGAACATTTACGGCACATGCTCACAATTGATTTTTTATGAGTTTCTTATTTAGGGAAAAAAATCCTCTTTTCATTTCTGGTTATTCATTGTTTTAAGAAGCTCCGCTTTCAAACTTGCTATGAAATCTATATATTATATCACTGGAATCGACTAACCTGTTGACAGCATCATTCTGCGAGCTACCTGGAGCTTCCAGGTTTCTCCACGCTCTGGAATTTAAATAATATGAACAACATATTGGCATCAAGTACAAGACGGATTTAGAATAGATAAATTAAATTTAAGCCGGTAAATTATATGTTGCGTCTTCGTCAGTAAATAATTAGTAACAATTATTTTTTCGTCCCCTGCCGTGTGCAAGTGTTTCAAATTCTTCTTAGTATGAAATTTTACAGTTGAGTTCTTATCTTTTCTCATCGTTGGCTTGTAAAACTGTACTCTTTTTGAGATAATTTGGTTTCAGTTATCAACCGGGTTGATAATGTGAATTGGCCACCGTAAAGATATTCGAAAGCTGACGTTTCGAGCGATACCTATTATTCGTCCGAGCAAATCGATTCGCTCCGGACTAAAGCTCGATACGATTCACGTAATCAACCCGGCCAGTTGAAACCAAATTATCTTGTAATACTCCCCACCGACTTAGCAGCGCAGTTTCTTTAGAAAATTACCTCCTGTACTTCGTTCTTAACATGCTAAATTAATCGTTTACCATTGTATGGACGTTCTTGACGGCCTCCATCTCAACAAAGATTTATATATTTATATAAATCGTCTTCCCGAAATTTATTCGAGTCAGTACATGCCAAAAAAAGTTCCGTCTTGCATGCCATTGCGCGCCGGGAAAATATTAGAAATTAAATTCGAATAACAGTGACCGACATGCCGATAACCACGTAATTTTAAAACGACTCACAAATTGTTTATAAAGGTCCGGTAATACGGGCAACATTTTACTTCAACTTGTCTCGCAACATTGTTGCATTGCAAGTTGAAACCCTCTGTGGCGCGTATTACCACGTTTGTGACCAACTTGTCTCGCAACCAAATACAATGTTGCAAGTTGAGGCAACATGTTGCGTAAAGTAGACTCGAGTTCTACTTTCTGCAACAAATTTTAGCTTTGCTGCTCGTATTACCACCGAAGCTTCAACTTGTCTCGCAGCAAATTTGAATTCAACGCTTGTGATTGGCTTAAATAAAAAAAAAAAACATGGTGGACATTGAAGACTGTCTGAATTCGAAGTAGACCAGTATTTTAAAACTCTTAGAAATTAAAATCATAAATTCGCCCTCTACAAAGACCTCGAGGGCTATCATAGTCTTTCAAACACCTTGTCCTTTCAAAACAAGCCGCAGCAAAAAGTCAAAAAGGTTGGAAACACAGTCACAAAAATACAACTTTCGCCTAGCTATCTGAAACGAAAGTGAGCTTCATACTGAGAATACTTCGCTGTCACGGAAAATTACACAAGATTGACCAATTATACGTCTAAAATTATGCAGACTTGCAACATTGTATTTTGCTGCAAAACAAGTTGGTCGCAAACGTGGTAATACGCGCAACAGAGGGTTTCAACTTGCAATGCAACAATGTTGCGAGACAAGTTGAAGAAAAATGTTGCCCGTATTACCGTACCTTAACTCTTGTGCTCGCTTACATCATTAACCTTTACTCAGTTTTCTGAACTGAACTCATAGCTTAACCAAGTGTAAATTTTGGGCAATGAAGGTGATCTCTTTTCTACAGTTGATCAGCAATTATAGATAATTGTATTTTAAAGATTAAATGATGAAGAATTCACGGGTTTAATTTTTGGGGGGGCTGAATATTCTTTCTTTAAAATAGCAAGGCGAAAATATGTAAATGCATTGAATAATCGGTACCTCGTGATTTCGATTTCTGCCGTGTTCCTAATTGTAAAAGTATAAGAATATGTACTTACGATAAAGCGGCGAAGTTCTGCTGTAGCTGGCCATATCAGATAAAACTAAAAGGAGAAAAAAGAAGAACACCTTGTTTTCCTTCATAGTCACCCGAAGTCTTGGCCTTTCAGCTTCACGTGGGCTGAATGGCACTGACGACAATATATTTCCTGTGCTTTTAACACTATTCATAAAATCTTCTACATGAAAGCCAACAAAGGTTTTTTATTGGACAGTAAAATGGTCTACTTCCTACCGATAAAAAGGAAATATTTTACGATGGGGAAAGCGATTCGGTTTTATTTGACCTTAGGGGCTGTATTTCGTAAGCATTGGTGACAAATTTTATCGAATTTGATTTACTTATATTTTTCTATCACATTTTCGTTTAAAACATGCATAGAGGATCTCCGCCATGTGTGCTAATTATGATTAATAGCATCTAAATGTTGTGAACGTCATGAATAAGTGTAAATTAAATGTCACAATAAACAAAGAAAACGACTCCACGAAAAAATATTCGTGCTAATTAAGCCTTTATTTAACTTGACGTGTTCTTTAGCCTAGAATATTACCGTAAGATTTTACGATAATAATAGAAATGGAGGCAGCTGCTTTCGTTCTTAAGTCAGCGGCGCAGATATAGATCTTCCACTCTCCGTGTATCATTATCCTTTCAAGTTTTCTTTCATTTTTCTTCCGTGCAATAAAATGCAGATCCCTTTTCAATGTTATCAATGCGAAGCAAATCCACTGCAATGCTTTTTTTTTTTCGAATGGCTTTTCTTGCCTTGAGCTTTGCGGGTAAGTTACAAAAAAATAAAAAAAAAATTACATATGGCGGTTCCGCTCCTTGGTAAGGACCGGTAAGGCGATTAAATCTGCATGGGCAGACAGGGAGAAAATGGCGATTGAAAATAAGAATTATTTTGATCAGTAAATGAGTCGCACATAAGTGCATCACTTGCGAGGTGGGCATTTTATAGTTTGCTTACTTGCAGATTTGCATTTAAGGAAAAACGGCTTTCACTGCGTGGTTGTGAGGGTGAAATGTTAGGGGGAATGGAATTCTATCATTATTTTCCTTCTGTGACGTTTGTAGTGCTGACTACGATTAAGTTGTTGGGCACGATAATAGCCCGCTTAGCTTGAGCAACAGAAGCAGGATAGGACGTCTGACGAAGAAATCGCACATTTTCTCTGATTTTAAGGAAAAATCAGACGCATTACTACAAAGACGACGAATTCTAAGAAACTAAGAATAAAGAATGGAATTCTTGAAACATGATGGATGTGAAGATGAATACAGTAAATAGCTATGGGAATCTGTGGGTTTGTCTTGCACACTGACTGGTACATAAACCCTTATCTTCGATAGGAACTTTGCTATCCAGAAATGTTAAAGAAGTATCAGAAATTTGTCAGGTATTTTTAAGAACCGGATGAAACGAATTGACAGCAGTTATTAATTATTAAGTCCCCCTCCGGAAGACGAAGTAGCGCCGATACAGTCGTCAATGTAGCCACGGTAGAGTTCAGATTGGGGACCGTACGTTGTATAAGTTGAAAAATAGTGGTGTTTAATGTAGCCTGCGCCCATAAAATGAAGTTAATCCAGTACCATTGTCTACCAAAAAATAAACACAAAGTTTGATATGAAAATATTGGCGTAGCTGGGTCCCATTTTAGCAACAGAGCAGTTGCCACAGACAGATACGCAATATGTTAATTGTGGAATTACTGTCCTAAGGTAAAATGCTTCTAGTAGTTGGGGTGATGGGTATCGCGTTCTCTTCAGCACACGATGCTGACTGCGTTGTGATTTATGTGTCTTCTCCAACTGATCTCTCCATGTCAGTTTGCTCTCGATCACCACACCCGCTAATTTTGTTTTGGCTGTGTAGTCGATTTGTGTATCCCCACACTACATAGGCAACAGTGGGCCCACAAACTGATCACGTTGCATAATCATGACTTCAGACTTTTCAGAGTGCAAAATCAGTTGTATTTAGTCTGCAACAAGTAAAGATCTCTTTAAAAAGGCAATTCATTTTAATTATAACATCATCAGGATTATCTCCAGTTACAAAGGCAGTGGTGTCATGTGCATACAGATGTGGCTCGCCTTCTTCTACGGGGAAATCATTCACATAGATCCAGAACAACCTAGCCCCAAGTAATGAACCTTGTTGGTCGCCATATTTAACTTCTAATACCGATGATTTCACTCCAGTTAGTTCAACAAATTGATGTCGATGAGATAACTAGCCATTAGCCATCCGAAAATATTGCCGCAAATTCTACAGTACTGCAATTTACGAGACAATAATACTGGACATACCAAGTCAAAGGCTTTACGAAAGTCTATGAATCAGTAACACCAATAACATTTCCTTGATAGATGTGATGATTTAGGCGCATAACACTCACCTCCCTTTTCTCTCAAAAAAAACCTTTCACCGCTATTTTAAGCATCTGTTTATGTTTTATTCATGACTGAGCAACAACTTGAACAGCACAAATTATGGGTATGAAAGGTCACACGTAAGGGCTTTTGAAGTTGGCTCAGGTAGATTCGAAGCTTCTAAGTTGCAAAGTTTATGCTCCCATTGCTGTAATATACAACATTAAGGGGAGTAAATTCTCCAAGTGCCCAATGCCAGCAATGGCAGTGTCTCATTCATTGCTTATAAATATAAAATACACTTTAAAATTGTAATAGCGTTTTGAAGGCTGTTCACCATACGCAATACAAAACCAGTATCCTGAATTCCTTCATGCATTGAACATTGTTGCAAAACAGAATCTGCTGTTTCCAGGAAAGACTGCGGTTCCTTGAAGACCTCTTCACAACTTATATACAGTAACATTCACGACGCCATCTTGTACTTCGGTAAATCCAACTATATAAGACCAAATAAGGATTCTTCTGTTTGGAGTGAATTAAACAAGATATAATTGGTTCATCGTCCCGGCATTGTAAGTCGATAAGAAATCGATACCAGCACTTGCGATTGGTATACACTAGGGATTCACTTTTAACGCCACTGTTTGATGTCAACGCTTAAAATCGTTGTTTAACTCTGTCGATTGACGCTTACCACTACGATTGATATCGAGCACTATCAATCTGCTTAGGAACATTAGCGATTGACATTTAGCACTATCGATCGAAGTTTTACAACATTGCTTCGGCAACAACCGACACTAGCGATTGGTATTTTGCACTAACGATTTACCATTTCAGCAAAACAACTGAACTCTCTATCACCTACCATTTTTTGCCAGCACCGTTACGACCGAGATTTACACTTGCGATTTGTATTTTTTTGGCACAAACGGCTCCCCATGCTTACGTGGCGGCACATTTTCACACTTAATGTGGCACTTCGACTTACTTCTGCTACACACTAATGCTCTATGAGTTCTGGCAACTGTTCGTCAACATGCACTGGAAAAGTTGAAAATTTCCATGGACATGTCAATTTTAATTTACAGTATGTAAATCTTGATTTACACTGTTTGTAAATTTCAATTTACATGTTGGGGTATTGTAAAATAAATTTACAGGAAATTTACAG
>JAHPZR010009504.1:0-59198 GCA_019787425.1 Platygyra sinensis | reverse complement strand
ATTCTAAGCAACATACAGCAGTCTACGGCCTCTCCCAACATCAAGGAAGCACGGAAAGCCGCAAAACTCTACAACGAAAATTTATTTTTCAAAGCCTTCACGTGTACCCCCGCTTTAAGGGAGTTATACCACAATTAATGAAGGGAAATTGTTAGGAAGGCCGGTAAACACTGATCAAAGAAGCAAACAAACAGTCCAAGATTTACGTTGGAAGTGCTTGACTCCACACATGATTTGTTTTTGTTGTTTTCTCATTGACTGTATTTTAACGGGTTTTGTGTAGGGTCAACCCCCTAAATAGCCAAAAAAACATGCAACATTTAAACAAAGAACCGTTTGCTAACCATTTCCCTTAATGAACTATGGTTTTACTACATTAATGAATTGTTATGGTTTTGTAGTAAGAAAAGTCAGGGGCACCCGACGATCAAATTAAGCAAAAAAGCCTCTGAGGGATATTCATGGGCTCCTTGTAATGTTTAAAGACTGTTTAAGGAGTTGTTTTAATCAGCTAGAAAAATTTGATCTGTTCGGATTTCTTAGCTAATGATTGAAGTGCCCGAAAATTTTAGGGAATGAACTCTTCATTTCAGAATTTGCTAGCTGAACGTTACCTTCGAAGAACTTCTCTGCGAACTTTTTCTTACCCGAAAATGCTAGGCGACCTTTTTTAGAGCCAGAAATTTCAAAAATATCCTTTCCGAAAATCTAAGGGACTGTTTTTCCCTGCATTTCTCTGGTTGCGAATCTTTTAGGTGATGTTTTAGTAAGAAATCAGTAGCTTTCTGGCAATGCATTATCCGAAAGTTTTAGAACGAGTAGACTCTCCCGAACAGATATTTCATCGAAGTTTCTCGTTGGGTGCCCCTGAAAAGTCCTTCCCGCAGTTATCGGTAGTAGGAGGGCAGCTGTCATGCAGGTTAAAACCTTGTTTACCGTGACAAACAAGTGCACGTTCCTTTGTCTTGATTGTTTACATAAATGATAAAACCGGTTGAAGACAACTGATACTAGTTGCCAAATCTGATTGATTCTCTTCCCTCCGACGATAACTAAGCCTTTGTTGGAGAAATGGTTTGTTTCCTCAACAGGTTTATTTACGATTCAGTGGCAGTGGAGTAATCTAATAACAACCCTAATGCCTCCAGCACTGAAATAATATAAAAGCCAAAACAGCGAAATATCGATTCACTTTCGAAGGACAGAAAGCAAAAGTACTGATGGAAAACGCACAGAAAATACTTCAGAATACCGAGTTTCCGGGATCACTGTTTCGTGTTTATAAGACTTGAAGCTTTCAATCGCCTGATAGCACAAAAACCTGAGGGTTGCTAAGGCTAAATTAGTATGCAAACCCCGAGGCAAGCACAAACATATTTGTTGAGTTTGTGCTGTTGATTTCACCAAATATATTTCGTTTCGTTTCATTTACGGTTACTCAAGGCCAACATATATGATATTTACCTAACGTTTTAATACACCCTGCTTGTTTCAACCCGCACACATGCGATCAGTCCTACCTGTATGCAGCAAGTGTATGTTCCGGCAGTCGACCTGAGCTCCCTCGATGTGCAATATTCAAAGGCCTTACAGCGGGTTTCTGAGCGAAACAAGCAGCGAGCCAGACCAGTATTCTAAACAACACGTATTTCGCCATGACTTCACCAGAACCTCGATCGGCACCCTTGAAGTTCACAACAATATTTGATACCAAAAGGCAAGCTACACCGGCGAGTTATGCAACAACCAATCTGTGGCGCTGACCTGTAGCAGTGAACCACTTTATAGAACAATACTGGGCCAATTATTTAATTAATATTCGGACTAAAAACACGGCTGATTGGCTCAAAAAAAAACCACCTGAGGAAATAAGCAATCAAAACACCGCTGGGAAGAGGGATGTGTCGTCTATGGGGTGTCATGGCCTCTCTCAGACGTTCAGAGAAATGACAATTATGAGTGGCTGATGGGGTTAACTGACAACTGGTAAAAGGAATAACACTATAACTGACAACTGATAAATACCCAAAAATTAAACAGATAGCTGACATTTGTAGTCAGATTTATTTTCGCTGTCGTTGTGTGTCGCCTATACATGCGAGTGCGGTCTTGACTCTGAATCAGTAAAACCCAGAGAAACACTTTGTTGTTTTGCCCAAGGTATACTGCTCAACGTTATGTCCTCCTTACCTCTGCTGGTAATATTCTCAGTGAAACATGGTTATCGAGCAGCGATGCTGGGGGAAGTAATTTTTTTTCCACGGTGTTCAGCCTGCTACCCTGGTCCCAGAGGTTTTTCTCTTGATTTTTCTTCTTTTCGCAAAGCGGCGAGTACTGACGAGTCGCGCAGCAGCCACGGACAACTAACTCACCCTCCCCTCCCCTTCCCCCAACATTATCCAGCAGCATTCTTCTGAATCATGCAGAACTCTTAACATTGTCTTAAAGACTGGTTTCTAAAAACACACGCACAACTAAAATGGGAATCGTAAAACAGCAAATAACCGCTCCAGTCTTCACGCAAATTCAATCCATTGCCGGATTTCATACGTCGGGGGCCTGGGTACAATCGGTGTATTATGGGATTAACAACACAAGACCCATATATTCAGAAAGAGCACACCGAGCTTTACAAAATCCTTAAGTTTTGTGTAAATTGCGCCAATATTGAACAAGATACAGCCATTCAAAAACGTAAAAATTTAGTAACAAATGTATGGATTGCCGGACACTTGTCCGGAAATCCATACATTTTCCGGACACTTGTCCGGAAAGCCATACATTTCTTTGCAAATTTTAAAGTTTTTGAATGGCTGTATCTTGTTCAATAATGGCCCAATTAACACGAAACTTAAAGATTTTGTAAAGCTCGGTGTGCACTTTCTGAATATATGGGTCTTGTGTTGTTAATCCCATAATACACCGATTGTACCCAGGCCCCCGACGTATGAAATCCGGCAACGGTGGATCACCTTCGCACGGGGTAACTACCAAGTGAAGGAAGTGAAGGGAAAATAAAGTTTCGTTGATTCTTCCTTGATAATCTTCACGGAAACTAGTTCCCCCGTTTTGAATGATGACAAGGAGGCCTTTTTTACCGTGCACTGAAAGAGTAGTAAACAAGTGGGTTGATGTTTCCGTATTGGCAGAGGAGATGAAAGCTTTCAAACACACCGTCCACAGTGTCGAGGTAAACTCGCCATAGTTTCCTTGCATGTAGCCCTCTCTGTACATGTTGTTTAAAGAAGTTCACCGTGTGAATTCAAAACAGTTTTCTCCACTCACGTCAAAACCGAAGTTTATATTTGCATACTCAAACGTATAACATGACTAGTAAAGACTACAACGTGTTTTTACATGCGATTGTATATAACATGAATAAGCGTTATTTTGTTCATTTAATGGCTTGAAAAATCATTTGTGTTTTGTTTCGCAAAAGACAATTACTAAATCAATATTCTAACGCACAGGATTAAGGTGGCTCGATCGACTGAAGAGGACCAAAAAGTTTGTTTAAATATGGTAAAGAAAGATCAATTGTGTGCGATTGCACTCACGAAGAGAAGATTCATTTTTTTGGGTTTTACTCAAAATGGTTGGTATGGGAACAAGATTTGACTTTCAAACAAGCACATCTTGTAAGTTTTTGTTTCGTGCTGTGCAATGAACTTAAGTTTTTACAGTTAACTCTTGTTTTCAGTGCTTTTTACAGGCTTTATATGGAAATAACCTTTTTTTGCACCAATCCCAGTGGACAAATTTTCTTGTGTCACGTGATGCAGTATGCATTTTGTACCTGGTCTGCATTTTCTACTGACCGGACTGGAATCCCAATTCACGCAATTCTTCCAATATTTCATCGGGAATATCGAAAGTCAAAACGTGGTCTCCCAGGAGTTTCCTTTTCCTCGTTTCCTGGGGCAATTCAAACAATTTTCAGCAACAGTTTCTACGGTGACAGGCTTAACTGCGATGTGATGATTTAAAAAGATGATGTCTGCTAAAGCGGCTGCAAGTTTATCCAGTTCCTCTTTGTCACTTGTTCCAATACCACGACAATGATGAATCACTTTTTGATATAAGCATCGTGATACGCTGATCGATAACTTCAGCATGCGCCTCGGCAGTTCCTTTGCTCACATCATTTTGACAAATATATTCCGTTTTGTCTAAAACTGAGGCTTAAAACGACGGCAGGTATAAGTGCAATGATTCTTTCCCAGGCCCCTTAGCTTTCAGATCCGATGGCTTCAGTCCCCAAGATTAAATGGATATTTTTACGGATTAAATGGCTATTTTTACGGATTAAATTGAATGAATATATAAGGATTAAATTAAATGGATATTGAGTGATTGACTTAACTAAATATAGACACATTAAATTAAATGGATTTCGAAATATTGCATAAATATAAATATTAAATTAAATGGCTTTCGAAATATTGCATAAATATAAATATTAAATTGAATAAATAAAACAAATATTACACAAATAAAAATACTGAATTGAATATATATCAAATTATTGAATATTGCTACAATCGGCTTGTCATAAACGAGACAATCAAAATTGTTCTAGCATTTTTTCAACACATTAAAACAACTGTAAAGGTCATCTGGAATCCTGCTTGCGTGTCTATTATCATAATGCTTGCGCACTGACGAGGTCTTGCTTCTATGTCCATCGACGCGTACGAACAGATGTCTACGGGTGCATCCGACACAACCAGCATCGCACTGGTCACACGTTATATACACAAGTTATACACAACGCATTGTTGATCAATGAGCCGAGGCTTTGGTTCGCTTGTCGGGAACTCCTGGGCAATCTTGCGGCTCGTAAACACTGGTTGGACAATAGTCTGGAGCTTCACACTGAGATCCTTTAACTGCATCTTCACGATATTAGCGGATTCCTGGTCTTTAAAGGGTATGACGACCCGAGTAGTGTTTTCTGTCGTAGATTTAGACCGCAATAAAGATTGGTCAGCAACCCTTAAATTTAGGAAAGTTTTAACAGTTGATCTAATAAAGTGGTAATTTAACTTCAATCGTGCAATTTTGGTCTGAAATCGTACTTGTGATTTCAAATTTTGAAATCACGCGTATGATTTCAGACCAAATTGCACTCCACTCAGTTCAATAACCATTATTAATTTCAGATATGAAGATCGCTGGCAGTAGTAGCAGTAGTAACAGCAGTAGTAGTGACTGAGTGTTTATGGTGGATGTCTATCCGCCTAGCAAGTCACTGTATTGATGCTAACACTGAAAAGAATTAATTAACAATTATTATCACCTCGGGGATTGTGGCGAATTTTTCGAGTAAAAATGGAGAATTAGCGAGCTAAAATGTACTTTGGCTCACTGAAAGTTGAGCAATTGTTCAATTAATTTAACACTTACAAATAAGCTTTTCCGAACTGTCTTTTCGTGCCGTCTACAATTTTTGAAAACTCAAATGGCAGGATGTTGTAATTTCTAGCCCGCTTTGCTTGATGTTTTGTGAATTTTCATTGAGGGAAAATAAAAGCCATTTAACTTGTAACGGACTCTTTTGTTATCATTTTTTCCACTTTTTGTTTTCTCGACGCCTTCCAAAGAGATAGTAATACAGTTTATGTTCGCGGGCATAAATTTGTTTTGGACCCAAATTATTAATCATATTTATACTCGCGAGCATAAACTCTGTTGACTTTTTTTTTTTCAGTTTATTCTTAGCCCGTACTTTTTCTAGTCGACACTTATCACGATCCAATCAGATTGTTTCTCTAATTAGTATATACCACACAAGTGAATAGTACTTTTCGCGCGCGCTGATTGGCTAGCTCGGAGGTGATTTGCCAAGTACTATTCACCTCCGAGCGGCCGAAGAAAAACAAAATGGCTTTTGCCGCTATATGTGAACTAGTAAAGTTACCCTTTGGGCCACTAGTTTTTCAGCTTGTGTGGTATATGCTAAAACAATTATTCACCTCAGTGTCGCTGTTTACCTTATTTTTACTAATTTTCGCGCGCGCTAAAGCCTTTGATTGTCGCTTTTTGGAAAAAATGGGAAATTAATAATGGTTATTGAACTGAGTGGAGTGCAATTTGGTCTGAAATCATACGCGTGATTTCAAAATTTGAAATCACAAGTACGATTTCAGACCAAAATTGCACGATTGAAGTTAAATTACCACTTTATTAGATCAACTGTTAAAACTTTCCTAAATTTAAGGGTTGCTGACCAATCTTTATTGCGGTCTAAATCTACGACAGAAAACACTACTCGGGTCGTCATACCCTTTAAAGACCAGGAATCCGCTAATATCGTGAAGATGCAGTTAAAGGATCTCAGTGTGAAGCTCCAGACTATTGTCCAACCAGTGTTTACGAGCCGCAAGATTGCCCAGGAGTTCCCGACAAGCGAACCAAAGCCTCGGCTCATTGATCAACAATGCGTTGTGTATAACTTGTGTATATAACGTGTGACCAGTGCGATGCTGGTTGTGTCGGATGCACCCGTAGACATCTGTTCGTACGCGTCGATGGACATAGAAGCAAGACCTCGTCAGTGCGCAAGCATTATGATAATAGACACGCAAGCAGGATTCCAGATGACCTTTACAGTTGTTTTAATGTGTTGAAAAAATGCTAGAACAATTTTGATTGTCTCGTTTATGACAAGCCGATTGTAGCAATATTCAATAATTTGATATATATTCAATTCAGTATTTTTATTTGTGTAATATTTGTTTTATTTATTCAATTTAATATTTATATTTATGCAATATTTCGAAAGCCATTTAATTTAATATTTATATTTATGCAATATTTCGAAATCCATTTAATTTAATGTGTCTATATTTAGTTAAGTCAATCACTCAATATCCATTTAATTTAATCCTTATATATTCATTCAATTTAATCCGTAAAAATAGCCATTTAATCCGTAAAAATATCCATTTAATCTTGGGGACTGAAGCCATCGGATCTGAAAGCTAAGGGGCCTGGGAAAGAATCATTGCACTTATACCTGCCGTCGTTTTAAGCCTCAGTTTTAGACAAAACGGAATATATTTGTCAAAATGATGTGAGCAAAGGAACTGCCGAGGCGCATGCTGAAGTTATCGATCAGCGTATCACGATGCTTATATCAAAAAGTGATTCATCATTGTCGTGGTATTGGAACAAGTGACAAAGAGGAACTGGATAAACTTGCAGCCGCTTTAGCAGACATCATCTTTTTAAATCATCACATCGCAGTTAAGCCTGTCACCGTAGAAACTGTTGCTGAAAATTGTTTGAATTGCCCCAGGAAACGAGGAAAAGGAAACTCCTGGGAGACCACGTTTTGACTTTCGATATTCCCGATGAAATATTGGAAGAATTGCGTGAATTGGGATTCCAGTCCGGTCAGTAGAAAATGCAGACCAGGTACAAAATGCATACTGCATCACGTGACACAAGAAAATTTGTCCACTGGGATTGGTGCAAAAAAAGGTTATTTCCATATAAAGCCTGTAAAAAGCACTGAAAACAAGAGTTAACTGTAAAAACTTAAGTTCATTGCACAGCACGAAACAAAAACTTACAAGATGTGCTTGTTTGAAAGTCAAATCTTGTTCCCATACCAACCATTTTGAGTAAAACCCAAAAAAATGAATCTTCTCTTCGTGAGTGCAATCGCACACAATTGATCTTTCTTTACCATATTTAAACAAACTTTTTGGTCCTCTTCAGTCGATCGAGCCACCTTAATCCTGTGCGTTAGAATATTGATTTAGTAATTGTCTTTTGCGAAACAAAACACAAATGATTTTTCAAGCCATTAAATGAACAAAATAACGCTTATTCATGTTATATACAATCGCATGTAAAAACACGTTGTAGTCTTTACTAGTCATGTTATACGTTTGAGTATGCAAATATAAACTTCGGTTTTGACGTGAGTGGAGAAAACTGTTTTGAATTCACACGGTGAACTTCTTTAAACAACATGTACAGAGAGGGCTACATGCAAGGAAACTATGGCGAGTTTACCTCGACACTGTGGACGGTGTGTTTGAAAGCTTTCATCTCCTCTGCCAATACGGAAACATCAACCCACTTGTTTACTACTCTTTCAGTGCACGGTAAAAAAGGCCTCCTTGTCATCATTCAAAACGGGGGAACTAGTTTCCGTGAAGATTATCAAGGAAGAATCAACGAAACTTTATTTTCCCTTCACTTCCTTCACTTGGTAGTTACCCCGTGCGAAGGTGATCCACCGTTGCCGGATTTCATACGTCGGGGGCCTGGGTACAATCGGTGTATTATGGGATTAACAACACAAGACCCATATATTCAGAAAGTGCACACCGAGCTTTACAAAATCTTTAAGTTTCGTGTTAATTGGGCCATTATTGAACAAGATACAGCCATTCAAAAACTTTAAAATTTGCAAAGAAATGTATGGCTTTCCGGACAAGTGTCCGGAAAATGTATGGATTTCCGGACAAGTGTCCGGCAATCCATACATTTGTTACTAAATTTTTACGTTTTTGAATGGCTGTATCTTGTTCAATATTGGCGCAATTTACACAAAACTTAAGGATTTTGTAAAGCTCGGTGTGCTCTTTCTGAATATATGGGTCTTGTGTTGTTAATCCCATAATACACCGATTGTACCCAGGCCCCCGACGTATGAAATCCGGCAATGGATTGAATTTGCGTGAAGACTGGAGCGGTTATTTGCTGTTTTACGATTCCCATTTTAGTTGTGCGTGTGTTTTTAGAAACCAGTCTTTAAGACAATGTTAAGAGTTCTGCATGATTCAGAAGAATGCTGCTGGATAATGTTGGGGGAAGGGGAGGGGAGGGTGAGTTAGTTGTCCGTGGCTGCTGCGCGACTCGTCAGTACTCGCCGCTTTGCGAAAAGAAGAAAAATCAAGAGAAAAACCTCTGGGACCAGGGTAGCAGGCTGAACACCGTGGAAAAAAAAATACTTCCCCCAGCATCGCTGCTCGATAACCATGTTTCACTGAGAATATTACCAGCAGAGGTAAGGAGGACATAACGTTGAGCAGTATACCTTGGGCAAAACAACAAAGTGTTTCTCTGGGTTTTACTGATTCAGAGTCAAGACCGCACTCGCATGTATAGGCGACACACAACGACAGCGAAAATAAATCTGACTACAAATGTCAGCTATCTGTTTAATTTTTGGGTATTTATCAGTTGTCAGTTATAGTGTTATTCCTTTTACCAGTTGTCAGTTAACCCCATCAGCCACTCATAATTGTCATTTCTCTGAACGTCTGAGAGAGGCCATGACACCCCATAGACGACACATCCCTCTTCCCAGCGGTGTTTTGATTGCTTATTTCCTCAGGTGGTTTTTTTTTGAGCCAATCAGCCGTGTTTTTAGTCCGAATATTAATTAAATAATTGGCCCAGTATTGTTCTATAAAGTGGTTCACTGCTACAGGTCAGCGCCACAGATTGGTTGTTGCATAACTCGCCGGTGTAGCTTGCCTTTTGGTATCAAATATTGTTGTGAACTTCAAGGGTGCCGATCGAGGTTCTGGTGAAGTCATGGCGAAATACGTGTTGTTTAGAATACTGGTCTGGCTCGCTGCTTGTTTCGCTCAGAAACCCGCTGTAAGGCCTTTGAATATTGCACATCGAGGGAGCTCAGGTCGACTGCCGGAACATACACTTGCTGCATACAGGTAGGACTGATCGCATGTGTGCGGGTTGAAACAAGCAGGGTGTATTAAAACGTTAGGTAAATATCATATATGTTGGCCTTGAGTAACCGTAAATGAAACGAAACGAAATATATTTGGTGAAATCAACAGCACAAACTCAACAAATATGTTTGTGCTTGCCTCGGGGTTTGCATACTAATTTAGCCTTAGCAACCCTCAGGTTTTTGTGCTATCAGGCGATTGAAAGCTTCAAGTCTTATAAACACGAAACAGTGATCCCGGAAACTCGGTATTCTGAAGTATTTTCTGTGCGTTTTCCATCAGTACTTTTGCTTTCTGTCCTTCGAAAGTGAATCGATATTTCGCTGTTTTGGCTTTTATATTATTTCAGTGCTGGAGGCATTAGGGTTGTTATTAGATTACTCCACTGCCACTGAATCGTAAATAAACCTGTTGAGGAAACAAACCATTTCTCCAACAAAGGCTTAGTTATCGTCGGAGGGAAGAGAATCAATCAGATTTGGCAACTAGTATCAGTTGTCTTCAAACCGGTTTTATCATTTATGTAAACAATCAAGACAAAGGAACGTGCACTTGTTTGTCACGGTAAACAAGGTTTTAACCTGCATGACAGCTGCCCTCCTACTACCGATAACTGCGGGAAGGACTTTTCAGGGGCACCCAACGAGAAACTTCGATGAAATATCTGTTCGGGAGAGTCTACTCGTTCTAAAACTTTCGGATAATGCATTGCCAGAAAGCTACTGATTTCTTACTAAAACATCACCTAAAAGATTCGCAACCAGAGAAATGCAGGGAAAAACAGTCCCTTAGATTTTCGGAAAGGATATTTTTGAAATTTCTGGCTCTAAAAAAGGTCGCCTAGCATTTTCGGGTAAGAAAAAGTTCGCAGAGAAGTTCTTCGAAGGTAACGTTCAGCTAGCAAATTCTGAAATGAAGAGTTCATTCCCTAAAATTTTCGGGCACTTCAATCATTAGCTAAGAAATCCGAACAGATCAAATTTTTCTAGCTGATTAAAACAACTCCTTAAACAGTCTTTAAACATTACAAGGAGCCCATGAATATCCCTCAGAGGCTTTTTTGCTTAATTTGATCGTCGGGTGCCCCTGACTTTTCTTACTACAAAACCATAACAATTCATTAATGTAGTAAAACCATAGTTCATTAAGGGAAATGGTTAGCAAACGGTTCTTTGTTTAAATGTTGCATGTTTTTTTGGCTATTTAGGGGGTTGACCCTACACAAAACCCGTTAAAATACAGTCAATGAGAAAACAACAAAAACAAATCATGTGTGGAGTCAAGCACTTCCAACGTAAATCTTGGACTGTTTGTTTGCTTCTTTGATCAGTGTTTACCGGCCTTCCTAACAATTTCCCTTCATTAATTGTGGTATAACTCCCTTAAAGCGGGGGTACACGTGAAGGCTTTGAAAAATAAATTTTCGTTGTAGAGTTTTGCGGCTTTCCGTGCTTCCTTGATGTTGGGAGAGGCCGTAGACTGCTGTATGTTGCTTAGAATAATTAGGGTGTCTCGTGATCGGTTTAGATGCGTTTTTGTCGTCTTTCTCTACGTCACGAAGGTGTTCTCGGAATCGGTCTCCTCAGCAGTCGTCTCCCTGCTTCGCCGATGTATCACTTTTTGCAAAGAGTGCAAGTTATGCAGTAGGTAACATTGACTGGGGTAAAGGTGAAATGATCAGTGATCTTGATGGATCGCTTGAGTCCCGATATTTTCTAATCTTCAAAAGTAAAGAAAGAAGAATTTGCTTGATCTCTTTTTGACGTTGTCATGGCAACAGGTTTTGACGTCATATGTATATCCTCTTCAACGCTTTCAGTTAGTTGGAGCGCTGCGCGAAAAAAATATTAAAAGCTTCCTCTCGCCGCGCTTTTTTTATTTTTTCTCGCGCCGTTTTTCGCGGTGCGTCCCGACCAACTGAACGCCTGGAAGAGGCTACTTTATGTACACCTAAACTGTGTTATTACAAATACCAGGTGTAAAATTTAACGTTGCATTGTAACTGTTTCAAATAGGTTGGGTATCAAAGACGGCGCGGATTATATTGAATGCGATGTCTGCGTTACCAAGGATCTTAAGCTCATCTGCCGCCACGAGAGCTGGCTGAATGAAACCAGCAATGTCTGGGAGAACATCACTCTTCGCTCAAAACAGAACACGTATAACATATCAGGCTATGGTGTGATCACTGATATCTTCAGTGTGGATCTTACCCTGGACGAGATCAAAACCATCGGCGTTAGGCAAAGGTATTCTTTCAGAGATCCTAATTACAACGACTTGTATCCGATTCCAACTCTTGAAGAATACATCGCGGTAGCGAAATCCGCTGGCAGACCTGTTGGGATCTACCCTGAAATCAAGCAACCAGAGTGGGTGAATTCTCTAGACATTCTCCGCAATGCCAACACTACCTTTGAAGATCTGCTCGTTGAGGTTTTGCACAAGAATGGATATCGCGAGCAAAATTCACCTTGCTATGTCCAGTCGTTCAGCGAGGCCAGCGTCAGGTCACTGGCAACAAAAACCAAGCTTCCTTTGGTGATGCTGTATGAAGATTCCGTCCCTGAGGCCAAGCTGAAAAACTTATCCTCCATCTGTTATGGCGTGGGACAGTGGAAGAACATGATCATACCAATACGCGATGGTTACCTTCAAAGTACCACAGATTTCGTCGCCAACGCGCACAAATACAACCTGAAGGTTCATGCGTACACCTTTAGGAACGAAGGCAGATATTTGGCTTGGAATTACAGTAAAGATCCCTTTAATGAATATGAAACATTTTTGAACATTCCAGTTGACGGTTATTTCACAGATTTTCCAGCTACCCTGAAAAAATTCCTGGACATGGAATATCCCACACCAGCAGCTACTTCCCCGCCTTGCCCTGCTAGCGACGCGTCTGGCTTAAACATGAGTGGGATTTCTCTGTTTCCTCTTGTTTTTATTGCATTGCTCTCCTACATGGCTTTCGAATATGCTTGAAGAGTCGCAGTGTACTTATCTGTGTAATTCTAGAAGTCTAGTTGAGAAATGTACCTTGTTTAACCATGTTAGGTCTCCGATATATCCTTATTAGTTAACCGCGTGACGTTTTGATTGTAATTAACTGTTGACATGTAAACTTCGTCATTATGAGCTTAAAGCTCGTAAGCGTTTAGATTGTTCACACAACGGAAAGTGAATCAGTAATAAAGGACCTGGGCTTTGTAAAGAACTGTTTATATGTCTGAATGCTATATTTGGGTATCACAACGTAGGGACTCCGCTGGCTCGAATACGGTTCTTCGAATTCCCTGTTATTGCGTACTCAACCTCACCTCCATCCCCCTCGGATTTGCCCTTGTTTTTTCAACCATTTGCCATCGGGCATTTCGAACTCCCCGCTATGTCAAACTGATCTCCGTTTCCTTGGCCTAAATCAACCCCGTTAATAATTTCGAACGCCACTGGTACAGTTGTAAAATAAACCGTGTACCAAATGTGTTGCAGTCGTAACTTGTAAACTGTAGAATGTTTGATCAGAAGAAAACTCGGGCATTGAAATAACGGAGCCATTTGAACTGAATCTCTTCAATCACACTGTGCATAATGTCACGAATAATTAATGCAGGTGGCAACCAAATCAACCAAAACCGGTTTTTGTTTATCTGTTTGGTCCTGAAAGTTTGTGTTACATGTGAAAGTGGTCCTTGGAAAGTTTCGTGAAATATTCATCTCTCTTAAGCCCCAACCAAACGGGAAATGTTTGGCGAGCAAACACAATCAAACATCGTTTGGTGACCGAACAGTTTCCACTTTGGATATCTTGTTTGATCGTGCTTGATCGTGTTTGATAAAATTTGAAGGACGTCAAACATTTGATCAAATATTGTACAACATTTAAACACGGTTGATACCTTTTGGCCACTAAGCGCAACATCAACATGACTGGTCACCAAACAATTTCCCGTTTGGAAGGGGCTTAACGAAGATTTAAAGATTCAAAATTGGATTCGATTAAATTGAATTAACAATGCCCAGATCACTGTTAGGCCCCGTCCACACTAATCCGTTTTCAAACGAAAACGGAGCTGTTTCGCTCCGGATACGGCTATCGTCCACACTACAACGCCGAAAACGATCACCGAAAACGGAACCATTCGAAAACGCTCTACAGAGTGGAGCGATTTGAAAACGATGCTTTTTGAAAACGCTGTTTTCTAGTGTGGACGGAGAAAACGATGCTATCTGAAAACGGTAACGTCATCAAAATAGACACGACTGGGCGCCAGACCACTCGACCGTGAGTATCCAAAATGGCGCACAGACGCTACCATGCGCACTGAGGGTATAAAACCGTTTTCAAAACGGATACGGCGTTGTAGTGTGGACAAGCGAAAACGATACGAAAACGATAAGTGTGGACGCAAATCTTTTTGAAAACGGAGCAAAACAGCTCTGTTTAAAAAAAAAAAACAAAAAAAACAGCTCCGTTTTCGTTTGAAAACGGATTAGTGTGAACGGGGCCTTAGTTATTAACTTTATAAACACATCTATAGGCATCGACAAATACTTTCACTTCTCTTCTGTTTAAATATATTAATAATAATTTAACTTTTCTTATAAGCAGTTTTTTTAACATTTCAGAATAAAAACTAGCGATAAAAAACGACGTTTCGATCTAGGTTTTTATCGCTAGTTTTTATTCTGAAATTTAACTTTTCTGTTTTTTTACTTTCAAATTCTCCATGGTCTTCACGAAATCATTTCGTGTCTACGTTTAGCATAATACTGTCCAACACACTCTACCAATGTTCTTCCTAAGGTATTACATTCATCCCACTTGTTTTTGGACGCGCTGGATAAAGAGTCCATGTTCTCGCTGCATTGAAGACATCGCTTCAGGAATCTGTTGTAAAAATAGCAAAACAAAGAAAAAAATATTATTAAATGATTCATTCATCCGTTGTGGCAATAGGCCCTTTGCAGGATCCAGTCACATGGTACAGAATAAATTACGCTGGGACGTAAATAACGCAGTGGGACTTCCAAAACAAAAGAACTCTTACCAGTCCAGCCCGACTTTCCTTTGTTTTGAAAGTCCCACTGCGCTATTTGCGTTCCAGCGTAATTTATTCCGTACCATGTGACCGGATCATGCAAAGGGCCTATTGCGTGAATATTAAAAACTTATCGGCCAACATTCGCTTAAATTTATTCCAAAATGATGATTGTTATACACCCCCCAATTCAAATACGTTTTCCGATTGGAGAAAAACGTGTCATGCGTATTTGGTCAAAACTCACTAACTCTATCTAGACTCACACGTGATCAGGTCGTGTTCTTTGAAACCGCGGCAAATTTGTGGGCGTCATCCAAACGATTTCTTTGCAGTTTTTTATTTTTGATTTGGGAGGTATAACAAAACACTTAAAGACCGGTCCCATGGGAAACAGTAAGTTTTGTTTCCCATCGACCTCAATTTTCCCACTGAGGAAACATCGGGAAAACAAAATTCACTGTTTCCCTCAGGGCCAGTCATTAAGTGCTTATTGATCCGCTAAAATTGAGAAATATGCGCTTCGTGAAAATACCAGTATTGCTGGTACTACGTAACATCAAGTCATGAATTTGAACACGTGACCTCAAACCATGACCTTAGCCGTTCCAACCTCGATTCCAGGCTCTCACTCCGTTGTCTCCGCTGTCGTTAAGGATAGAGAGACTGGGATCAAGATTCGAACTTAGCCGTCTCGAACCGCACATAAGAATGAAAAAAAAATCACTGAAACTCGGAGAAGAAGAGATAAATATTCATTTCTTTTAGCACACCAGAGTTAATTTAACTTTCTATCGAAGGGAAAGGTTCAAAATGCTTTTCACGAACGTCAGTTTTTTTGATAGCCCAAATTGCAACAAATCCATGCAATAATAAATTTGAAACAAGACGTTTCGGTGCATCTTGCGCCATTATCAAGGTTACATACTTAATGATAAAAAGCGGTTTGTAAAAAAGGCTAAGTTGAAGCGAATTTGCATAACATAGCGGCAAGCTAATTACTTAAATACTTTAGCACGAAGAGAATCGGACTGCACATTCAATGTTGGTTTAAGCTCTTGAATATACAGCATTTCATTAACCAGGCAGTCAAATTTGTTCATGCATTTCTTGATTACATTGAAGCGTGCTAAGAAATTGTTCGGAACAGCAGTGTTATGTCCTTTGTAGTAATGCTTGCAGATTGATGACGCCTTGATTGATGACGCCATAATAAATTTGTTTCAGAATGGGCTGAAATAGTTGGTACCGTTTTTGACTGGTCACAAATTTTTCTGGTGTGTTCACGTGATTTACCAATACAATTGTGATTCCAGAAAGTTTATGGAATTAACTGAAGTTCACAAATCTCCCCTAAAAACAGCCTTGAGATTGGGGTTCCATCTTAAATTTTTCAGAAAATTATTCGGAAAATGACAGAAGAGTTTCAGTACTTGATGAAGTTGCCTCTGTGTCCCTGTTCTCCACTCCTTGGAAGTTTGAGTAATTCTGTGATGACGACAAGCGCCATAAGCTGTAGAGTTGCACAAATGGAAGGTAAGTGGAACCACAGTCGTTTATAATTGGCCCTCTGTCGCTGTCTTAGCTGTCTGTCTTTCCACTGCTGGTATCTCACTGTAGCTGCTTCACATATCTGGTTGCAAGCACAAAAAGTGGGATTCAGTACTGCGAGGTACAATGAGATAATGATCAAATTATGACTAACAAAAAAAAGAATGCTCTTCTTGCCTGCTTAGAAATCACATTGCCATGTTGTGCAATGCTCCTTAGCAACAGAGCTACCTCCATTTCTCCTTTAGGCCTGAACAGAGTTGGACACTGGCAGAATCCAAGATTTGTACACAACCCTGAACAAAAGTTTCAATTTGAATGAAATCAAACTTCCACTGCAACACTTTGGATAAACTGTCACCAGGTAATGAAATGGACTCCATTAGCATTTGAAGGGCTTTCTCAACATCTGGGAATGCAACATTCCATTTGTTGCCATCACCCGCCAAACTGTCAAATTCTTCACCGAATGGTTCTGGTAAATCCTGCCATTTCAAGAATGATAGACAAAGTTTCCGCACTGTCTTTGACAAAAGAGAAATCGGATGAAAGACTGACTTGTATGTCTTTGCTGTCTCACAGATTGTGTCAACAAGAGGGAAGCTATCATCAACATGATTTTTACAATCAGGGTAACTGTATAATCCAGCAAATACAATGCAAATACACAAAATGTGATTGGCTGATTGCTGTGATATTTCATGCAGATCAACTTCACCATGGCTGATATGGTCTCGAACCCGTGGTCCCTCAGAATGCACAAGAATATCAAGTAACATTTCAAAATAAGCATCTCCTATTTCCTGTCTGAGAAGGTTTTCAGACCCATCTTGTAAAACAGGTGAAAGGATCTACAGAAAAGAGAACAGACAAAAATGATTCCTCTACCAACTATTCAGTCAATAAAAGAACTAAAGACAGCAAAATCAAGAAAGACTTTAACTATTAGAGCTAACTATCAAACTATTTCCACATGTCAAGTGAATGTCTTTTTTGCAGTGATTGATGAAACATCGTTGTTTCAAGAACCCCGCCCCACTAACTGCTACCCCCAGCTGAAAACAACTACCTTGAACTGACCACAACTGATCTGTCAGTCATGACCTAAGAGACTCTGACAATAAGCTTACTGTTCCATTGCCGCGAACAAACTATCATAAGAATAGCTTTAGCTATAGTGGCGCCACCCTTTGGAACAGTCTTCCTCGCCACATAAGACAAGCAGAGTCCCTTAGGTCATTAAGCGTTTAATTAATGAAGTACGTTGAGGCACGGCATTCCTGGAAAGCAGCTTTAGTTAGGTTTAGGTTCTAAGTAGAGATTTTATAATAGTTTTTTTTTTATTCATTTAATTGCATGCCGATTTTGATATATTTTACACGTTCTTAACATTTGTGGCTGATGAATTGTCCGTGGATAAATAAAGATTATCTATCTATCTATCTATCTGTCACTTGCCTTCCTAACAATAACATTAACATAGCTTAAAGGAGCACTGTCACAGGAGTTTTGCTGTTTTAAGCTTCATTCATTGCTGAAGTCTTTACCTGGTACCTTTACTCGTTCCCAAAATGCTCAAATGGACTAAAAGCAACATATCAAATGAATGGTGGCTCAGAGAGCAAACCATAATGAATTTCTGGCAATATTTTCAAGGAATTGCTCTAGAATTTGAAAAAACTGGCTAGTTTTTTCAAATTTCAATCCATTTCCATCCTTGCCATGCTAAGTGCTAGGACGCAATAAATGGTTTCGGTGTAGTGATAAAGTCCTAGATAACAAAACTGCATGATTATTTTTGGGTTTCCATTGATGCAGAAACATATTTCGGCATTGTAAAATGACGCTAAAATGCTGTGACAGTGCCCCTTTAAATGCCACCACCCTCTTACTTTAACCCTGTTTTGAGGCCATATTAATGAGGTTTCACTCCATTTGTCATGCCCCTCCCCACCAGGGTTTGTCACAAAGTTTTGAAGTTGGAAGCTCTTTGTTGTAGTAGACAGTTGATTTTGCCAGATGAATAGCCTAACAGAGTAGATGGCCAAGACCATAAAGTAGATAATGATTTTGCTTTCCTACTTTGACAGCCCTCCTCCACCAAGGTAGATGAATGGTTATTGCCAAAATGTCAGCACAACCAGCCAAATGTTGGTTGGTGGAGAAATGCACATGTAACACTTGAAGGACTAGCATCCCATCCAGGAAGGTCCAACATAAAGATGAGGGTTAAAATGGAGGCAGGATGCGAGATGACAGAAAAATTTAATTACCAGATACAATTTAAAAATACTTTGGTTGGAGAAAGATTTTCTCATATTGATGAAGGGATGAGGTATAGATTTAAAATTGACACCAGGCTGCAGAATGCACAGAAAATCAAACATTATGAATGTTATGCAGAGAACTGCATCTTTAACTGGGCGGGATTGGCAGAAACATTCTAAATGTGGTGGGAAGCCAAGATCAAGCTCAAACTGAGGTCAGATGCTGCATTGAAAAAGTCCATGTTAGACCTTCTTCCACGGGAACAGTGACAGCTCTGCACGCTCGTAAGGTCTACAAGTTTACTTTTTTACTACAGTGGAACCTGTATAATTATAATGGCCACTCTCAGGACTTGAGGAACTGGCTGCTTAATACATGATTACTGAGCATGATCTAATGAATATGTTACTGTACTTCAGCACATTGCAGACATCTGGAAAGTGTTAATGATACTACATGGCCAATTATCAGCCTCCAGTAGCTTTGTACATGTTATTTCTTTATAGTGATGATGGAACACATTTTAAACACCATAAAATACTGCATAAAATGACAAGTGGCTTAGTTTTGGTTATAGGGTGACCGCTTAATACAGGTAAAAATAACAAACAAAGGACAAACTTTGGACTGCTTGAGAGTGGTTGTGCATATGGCTGATCAATACTTGTGGCTGCCTAATAAAGGTGAAAAAGACAGCGTTTGTAGGAGTGAAAAGCCTGGACTGAAAATCAGCTGCTTAATAGGGGGTGGGTGCTTACTGTGATACGGGGCTGTCACATGTATATACACAGTTTGAATGTATTATTCTGCAAGTAAATATTTTTACCTCATCAAATGTTGTGTATAGTGTGGTAGACTCTGCTGTTAGTACTCTATGAGGACAGTTGTTCACAAAGGCAAACACTCGCCTCAGGCCATGCTCTAGTTGAGGGAGCAACAGTATGATGCACAAGTCAAATCTGTAGCAAGAGAAAATATTACCAGAATCATACTTTTAGATGTTTGTTCCATCAACACTCAATCAATCAGTCAAGGTATCAATCAATCAAACAATCACTGCTGTACATAGCATTGGCCATTTGCTACTGTGCTGTAAGGAGAAAAGTTAAATTAAGTGACTACAAGGAGATGTCTGAAGTATACCCGTTAAAAATAATTTTTTATTACAAAACAACAGTTACCTTTGTTGTTTAAAATACTCCAGTGCTTGAATCCACAAGGGAAGCATACTTGGAATAATGAAGAAGCTTGAATGAAATAATTTGAGTATTTCTTGTGTATTAGACATCTCTAAATGAGAAAATATGCTGTAAAGCTGGTCATCTGCACAAGTTGACAAGTTCACCAAATGCCGTCTTTGACTTCCCTTGAACTGAATGGTGCATCTCTTAACTTGCTACTCATAGATGGCAGTAATAAGTAACAGCAGTGAGACGTACCTGGTGCATAACAATACAGTGCATTCTAAATTTACCTTGAGCCTATATTGCTGAAGACAGTACTTTATTCTTGACTAATATTATTGCATACAAACCCAAAAGGGTCATAACTGTCAAGTGAAATTGTGAGGAGTTATTGGGATACAGAATATTTAGGTAAACATTAACAGGATACCTGTAGGATATTATAATTGAATATCAAAATAATGGGAAATGAAATATTTAGAAAAGATACATACACATTTATCTTGGATGTCGAGTCTACGGACAATAATAATGACAACCAGATACCAGTTAAACTTGGCCAAAAACTTAAAAGGATATGGAATGGAATGACCAAAAAGTCCAACAAGTACCCTCCTTGGGCACAAAGATCAAAGTTATTGGGAGAATACAAGTAACTACAGTATTACAAAACATGTGATTGCCATAGGTTACGATGCTAAGACTGTTGAGCTTAAACCGGGGGGGGGGGGGGTACTCCCTTATATGGGCTATATAGGTATGTGCAGCCCCAAAGGGTATGGTTTTTCAGTCGTTTCGGTCATAAATAGGGTATCAGTTTTAACTGATTTCAGCCATTTTGGTCATAAATAGGGTATGGTTAATTCTGTACTCTAGCCTTGATATGGGTATGATGTTAAGTCACCAAGCCACTTTGTCATCATTACGAAAAAAAAATCAACAAAAGCCCATCACGAATTACATTTACAGTAATTTAACATTGGTCTGAACTTAGGATCCAATTACAATGCAGATCTGAAACAGCAGATCTGAGTTCAAATCCCTAGTTACACTTCTCAATAGCCAACTGGTTTGACTCCTCTTAGTTGGGAACCTTAACAACATTATGTTAAATTTGAATAAATTTATTTGATTGCTTGGACCAACTAGCCTTTGTGCTATAAACACTGCTGAGAGCGAATTAAGGTTATTTAATATTTAATATTATTTCTTACTGGACAGGAACCTCTCCAGGAGCAGCAAATCCATGCCACAAAACATTTCGAAGATTTAGGCTGGAAGGAGGGCCGATTACAATGTGCAGAAGGCTTACAACAGTTTCTCCAAACACTTCTTTCAGTTCTTGTGTTGCTAGCAAATCTTTCAACAAAGATGGGCACTGTGATGCAGAAGAATACGAGAGATACACATCACCCAAAGCATGTTCCAGAGAGGATGTTAGAAGTAAAAGACACAAGTTATGATCAGCAGTGTTTGAGGACTTGAGAAGTGAAAAGCATTCTAAAAATCCTGTGTCATATCCAGTCCACTGTAAGCTAGCTTTGTATCTCTGTTCAAATTCATGTTGCGAGAGACTGAGAAGCTTCTTATGAATAACTTGACACAATGGATGCAGCTTTCTCACGGCACCACGATACTCGCAACTTGAATTGTTACCTGTTATATCTAAAAGAGGAATGAAGCAATCAAACATTAAAAAAACAATTCCGAAATTATGGAGCAACTATTGACATGTGCACACTTCCTTGAAGATTGTTTATGCTTACATGTACATTTGTGACCTGATTTGCGAAAAGGGGGCTTAAGGTGAAAAAAACGAAAGCGTGTCTTTTAGCGTTTTCAATATTTTAAAATATTTTTAGAAAGGTACTAGTGAGCAGCACACAGCAACGGATCTTGTTAACTCTTTTATTTGTCCGACTGGTTTCGTGTGATTACTACACACTTCATCAGGGATTAAACAAGATAGTATGAGGAACTTATTTTGTACCTTAACTATACAGTACAAAGAATGTTCCATGTAGGGTGTGAACAGCAAAAACACCCACAAGAAATATGTGCAGGATAATACAAAAATCCTGCTAGGCTTGTTATGTTTTAATTTTGGGGTTCACGGATTTAACATGCGTTCTTCTAATGAGCATTAAATAATGCCAAAATGGGTCATTGTCACAGAACTGCCAACTCTCACGGTTTTGCCGTGAGTCTCACGATTTTTTGTCATTTCTCACAGTCTCCCGACAAGGCTCCCAATCTCACGGTTTTTAAGGAAAAATCTTTCCGAAAGGAAGTAAATTAAGTTGTTAAATACCAATGGAATATTTACGGGGAATGCTAGTGCCATAAAGTGATAAACTTATAATTATACTTTACTACTTTTTTGTACCGAACTGTGATTTTTGCTTGTGTTCAATGTTTCAATAACTTATTGTTTTCCTCCGAGTCTGTCCGCCATTTTGAACGAGGTTGGTGTCTAGTTCTATAATGATCCTAACGGCAAGGAGTAGAGTAAGAAACAGAATTAAGATATAAAATAAAGAGTAAAATATATTTGCCCGATATTTCGTTTGTAAGACAAACCTTCTATGGGGGCTAGAAGAAAATGAATACATAGATTAATGACCGTTACATTTAAAATACAGCATAATAGAATATGATAGGCTAACATATAAGCTAAATTTAACTATCGAGTCTACACAAGATCCGGCACTCTTCACTGGTTTGTCTTCGTGGCCTTGCCTTATTACATTGTCTAGTTCTATACCTGCCAAGTGCCACGCCTAAGGCGTAATTGTCATGCCTGCGGATCAAAAACCTTCCATGTCACGCCTACTCACGACTGTGTTCCAATTTCTCACGCCTGGTAGAAACGTACAAGAAAGATATCGCTGTTTTAGCTGGTAATTTTATAAATAATATTGTACATTGATACGATTCTTTCTAAACAGGTACCTCGACATCTGTTCGATAACTTGTCATGGTTTAAAAATGGCCAGTTTAAACATTACCAGTCTTTCAATGAGCTATGCATTATCTTATGAATATCCAGAGTATCGATTGATGTACTGGCCAGACGGAAGTCTTTGAAACATCTTCGAAAGTCTTCGGACATCTTCGGATATCATTGGAGCCCTACGAAAAATCCTGGCACTCTCAGGAGAAAAATGTCACTCCTATAAATTAGGAAAAGTTGGCAGGTAGATAGTTCCCACAATGGAAAAGGGGGAGGGATGGAAATGTGGGAGGCGCGGTGGCCTCATGGTTAGTGCGCTCGTCTCCGGATCGAGTGGTCCGGGTTCGAGCCCTGGCCTGGGAGTATTGTGTTGTGTTCTTGGGCAAGACACTTTACTCTCACAGTGCCCCTCTCCACCCAGGTGTATAAATGGGTACCAGCGAATTTAATGCTGGGGGGTAACCCTGCAATGGACTAGCATCCCATCCAGGGGGGAGTAGAAATACTCTCTGTCGCTTCATGCTAAGGAAACGGGATAAGCTCCAGCCTGATGGGCCACTTGGCTCGTATGCAGACTTACCTTATAAATTAGGAAAAGTTGGCAGGTATATAGTTCCCACGATGGAAAAGGGGTTTGATCGGGGAAAAAGTAGAATCTCACTATTTTTTGTAGAATCTCCAGATTATTTTTCATGGGTCTCCAGATTTTCCTTTACCAGGAGTTGGCAGGTCTGTTGTCAATGCCTCAGTGCTCCTTAATGAGCATGGGCACTCCACTTTTTTATTTCAAAATTGAAGTTCTCATATGATAAATATTCAGTGGGAAAAAATTGAACGAAAATCTATTGTCAGTTTTATTTCAGGGGAATTGCCTAAATAACTTACCTTCTCCAAACACTCCCGTAATTTTTTCCCATATCAAATGCCCAGTTTCATGATCAGTGAAAGAAATTTCTTCATATTGGATGCCATTGACTCTTGTATCATTATCAGGTTGCTCAAAGCATTCGCAGATCAAGTAATGAACATTTGGAGAAAGTGACGTTTCGCTGTTAGCAAAGTCTTTTTCTAATGCATGCGATAGTTTGCCCGTCTTGTAGCCCTCCTGAAGTGATTTTCCAAGCTGAAATGACTGGGCTAAAATGCCCTCAGTTTCTAACTGAAGACTTGTCTCGTCCAGTGAGAAGTTATTTTTGTGAGCATTTTCCACCATTTTAAGTATAATGCACCTCTAATGCACCACCAAACATCTATCAGCCACCATGTTGGATTGATCGAGGGGACCTGGGGAGGTCACCTTTCCCCTTCTTTCATGAGTGGGCTAAGCATTCGTCGTTTCTCTTTCACATCTCATGGTTATTGATAAAAATATTTAGGTATCATTATTTTTGAAAAGCATATCAGCAAGTAGTGAAAATGATAAGATGAAAAATCAATTGCCTTATTTCGATATGTTTGTTGAGGGCTTAAGTTAGATTCCCTACCCCACTCTAGTTGTTTTACCTTACCCTACCCCTCCCCACCCTATCCTACACCAAAAAAGCAATCTCATTCTCAGGGTCTCTCACCTTACCTTAGACGAGAGACCCTTGGGAATGAGGTTGCTAACAATTCAGAAAGTAATACTCAGATTATTGGAAACTGTTTTTATAACTGGTATTTCCCTGGTAGAATATTAATTTTAACAGCATAGCATGGTGTTCTTTCGTCGTAGAACAGTTACGATCGCAGTGTTTGTGTAGTTCCTAATTTTCATACGTTGTTGATGGCGTGTTGTTGTTTTGTCGTGATGTCCTCGTGAATCGAAGAGGCGGATTATTTTAACTGACTACTCCAGCACAAGTTACGTTTCTACGGGGTTTTCCTTCTTGCAAGGAAACAATCAGAGGAAGTTCCCCGACGTTCAAAAGGTACGAAATCATTTTTTGGTTTGTGGGTGTAGACTGACTAACATAAAAGAAGTCCTGTTTAAAGTTCAGGTTTTTTTTCATGGGAAGTGAAAGACAGCTCAAGCGAGAAGATGTTTCCTGTTTGTTTGTAAGTGTAGTTACGTCTTGTCTAGAAGCTTCTAAACAGTTCAGACACTCAGTGGAAAATGTAAATAAGATCCCCGCGAAGTTTAGCCTCGATCACCAACACGAAAATTAGAGGATATTTGTGATCCCAGCGAGATAATGTGTTCACGGTGATAAGTGAAAGTGAAATATTTCTGTTTGGAAGTTTTCATCTGCCTGATGACCAACGCCTAATTCACTAGGAATTTTTAACTGACATTTTGTGTACTGGAAATCGTTGAATATTCTTCCCACTAAATTTGCATATTTTCACTATGTGCAGACTAATAGTATTGGGTAGTCTCAATCCCGGATCTGAACCGCAGTGCATATTTTCACTATGTGCAGACTAATAGTATTGGGTAGTCTCAATCCCGGATCTGAACCGCAGTGCAGTGAATTTGAGTTGGTTTGAGCTGAAGCCTGTAGTCTGGAATTGCTGTAAAATTTTAATAAATTGAGTCCCGAAGCCTTAGTCAACAAACAGTTAACTAATGTAAGCGAGAGAGTACAAAGGGTAATAGAGTTAATCCCACACTTAGGTAATTGTGAAGAAGAGCTCCCCGAAAAACCCGTCAGTTGACTGTCAGTCAACTGTTGGCCATCTGTTGGCTGACTGTCAGCCCCTGTTGGCCGACAGGTTTTTCATGGAGCTCTTCACAATTACCCACACTTAGGTCTTATTCCCAAGATTATTTTGAGGTTACTCTTGGTTTCTGAAAATTAACCCAGGTAGGCCTAGAAAAAATATTACATGTAGCCAATCCTATGACTCGTAGATATTCCAAGTGACTTAATGCTTAATTATTTTTATCCTCTACAAGAACACTCAGGAAATCTGCAGGGTAATTAATGAACTGCAATAGAACTGGATACAGTATTTAAAGATAACTTAAGGGAATTACCTCTGGAATAGATTCTTAAAAGCAGAGCTCCTGCAGCCTGAAGGGCTGCCAAGCAGAGCCCCATAACCATATAGGAAATGAAAGGAAACCCATGAGTTGATTTTCTCATGGTTATCATGGCTAGCAGTATTGCTCGTGGGCATGTATGCACGACAACGGCGGCGGCAACGGTGGAGTTGTGCAAGATGACGGTAATACTCCAAATAATAGGTTGACAGAGCAGCCTTGGTTAACTGTGTACTTTTTTTTAATATATGACATGTTATAAACAATTAACACCTGTCAAATCAAGTTATCTGCTGACCAGTATCACATGACCATGTTGCAGGCTCAAGTTTATAGCTCATCAAGGTCACATGTTTTATTAAAGTTGACCGCTGACCAAGTGCTGGTTTTCGATTGGATCGCAGGCTCATGCCAGGTTAACTTGTTGAAAACAGAGCCGGGTTGTTCGGAAGCCTGTTGACTCTAATTCAGGTTTAAAAGTAACCAAATTATAACTGTTTCTTCTCTACAAATGTTTTTTGTTTACAGCTTTTGTTTGAGTATCAGTTTTGTGATTATTAAACTCAAAATAGAAGGCCAAACAATAATTATACAGAAAACCTCCCCGCAAAGTTACAAAACTCCAATCAAAATTTAACCTTGTCCTGGGTGAGCCTAATAGGGCTACAGGAGCTCTGCTTTTAGGGTGATCTAAATCTATATGTGTCTGTGATGACATTTGCTGTTGAATTTCTTACTGAAGAAAGACAAAGACGCTATAATGATGTTCAAATTGAAGTCATATTTGTATCCAAGGGACGTGGCAGCTATCAATATCTTGCTCCTTTCTGGCTGTTGCCTGTGAATATTGCGGATGGCTTGTGCAACGCTACAACTCCAATCATCTTCAATTTATGTCATGATTGCATGATCTCAGAAAACAGAAATGCTTGTTCAACTTTCACAATTATATATCTAGAGTGAAGCAAAGCTTCAATCTTTTGCTCTTTAAGGGCCCATTAACTGATTCATGCACAAGCTTGCACACATTGCTAAGGAAGTGAAATTCTAGTTCCAGTTACTTACAACAACCCGTGCACGGAAAATAAAAACAACTTGATAACTTGCTAATTTGCCTACATTTTTGATATTTTTTCTTTGTGTTTCATTAGATACAAAATAAAAAAAGTACAAGCAAAGAAAAAATCAGAGAAAAACAAGAAAATCTCCACATGGCTTTGTTTGATCTTACTGGAGTGTACTGGTAGTGTAAATTGTGCACACTCTGAAAGGGTATTTTCCAATATATGTTGCGCGCACTTCTGGTTTCTATAAATGCTAAAGGAAACACAGTCTTTCATTAAATCGATCCTTTTTCAACGAGAAGCCAATTTTGGAACATAGCTATGCACTACTTTTTCAAAATCACGCTTTTTTCAGAAAATTACTATTTTTTAATATTTTAAAATTCTCTTTAAAGCTGACCTTTTAGAAACAAAACAAAATCTATGCATAGGACAGGGGGGGGGGGGTAGTGGTATACCAGTATACCCGAAAAAGATCCGAGAAAATACCCCAAAATACCCAAAATCCATCCAAATATACCCAAAATTAATGGAAGCATTGTATTGGCTCATTTCTATTGCAAGATATGTTGTTAAGTCACCAAGTACCGGTATTGCTTTTGAGCAACAAAATATGACATTTACTGTGAATGAGTTGCTAACGTGAATTCTAAATTGTGATGCCGGGCCCGGCTATGATTAGAACTGTTTGCAAGTACAGTACATAGATTCTTGTCACGGGTATCATATTTGCCTTTGTACATTTTTCTTCGGAGACGCCGTAGCTTGGCTTCGAGAAAGGTATACGCTTGTCTAGAGAAATTCTTATGTTTCTTGCAGCTATCTGATCAAGCTTATGTTTCTGGAGCTCGATGTATAGGTTCATTCCTCTTTGATCATTCTGGTACCACAGGATTCAAATATAGCTCTTTACGCTTAAGTCTTTTGACTGTGTTGCGTGTTGTGTGTGTCATTGTTCAGCTTAGTTCAGGCAAGACCATGGTTTCGATCCTCCATGTGGATCTCATCAGTTGGCGGTATTTCTAAAATACTCTGTACGTCTGAAGTTGCTAGTGCAGCTCGTACATAAGTGAGAATGTTAGACATTCTGTGGCTTGGCATAGACTTCTCGTGGTGTGCTTATAACCCTTGTCGCGGATCGAAAATCCCTGGCTTTTATTGGCTATAACATGCAGCTAGCCAATGGTGTAATGTACTTTTCGATCCTTACTTTTTTGAAACTCGACCTCGTTATTTTGTGTTTCTTTGACGGCATTTTTCTAGATTTCCGATGCACTCGATGGCTGATCTATAGTATGAAGCTAGTTTGATATAAATGTACATGATCGTTTTGTAAACCCCTTCTTACAGTAAGGACACTCGAACCGTGAACACTTGACATTTTTCTGTACATTTTTTTTTTGACAATTAAGAAATAATGGTTCTTCTTATGATGTATAGTGACGTTACATGTTTCGCATTTTGTAAGTGTAAAAACATTAAATACTCTTATCAAAAGGTCGAGCCCGCATTCTATAGTCACTAAAAAATGTACAAACAAATATCAAGTGTTCACGGTTCGAGTGTCCTCACTGTAAAATGGAGTTGATACTATACGTTGAGTGTATAACTTTTGCTTTATGCTCCTTGAAGTTGGTTGAGTGCTGATATGTCTCGCACGATGTAGGACGGGGCTCTGTCAAAACAATTATGACAATGAAGGTAAATAAAATAGACAGGCCAAACACGACTCCTGTGGTTCGTGGGATTTGAACATTAGCCGTTTATTTTTTGGTCTTTCGACCCTTTTGTCACTTCACTCTTGTTTATGAAGGGCATTTCGTATTGTGTTATAAGGAGAAAAACTAGAGCCAAACAATTCAAAGAAAGTGATATACCGAATACCTGTATTTAAGCTGCAATAGACCGTATACTCGGTTTAAAAATCGCCTGTATACTGTATACCCAAAAACCCTGGCCGACCCTGATAGGATAATGAGGATTAAATTCAGAATGTTAAATCAATGGAAAGAAATTCCAAAAAAGTAATTTGCTTGAGAGCCTTTGCATTTTTTCTGCATTAGTCACATGACCAAAAGCGTGTTTTACTGGTCATGAAAAAGTTAAAACACGTGAAATAACTCTGAACTAACTAAAAATGTTGAGGTTATATGAGAATAAATTTTCCCAAGCAACAGCTCAAAAAGATCAGTTAATGGGCCCTTAAAATAACTAATCTTATATTGTCATGATCTCTTTAAGAATTAACCAATTTATTCTTAGCAGTAATGATTAACTGGTTTGTGCCATTATGCTTGGTTGTTATAAACAGTGACTGTGGCCATTTGAGCAGTGAAGAATTCACTGATGATGTTATGAGACGATAGATGGCTTTATGACAGCAAAAGGCACCATGGAGAATCGGCCAGGAAAGGTAATGATAATGATCAATGAAGAGCTGCATGGACAATTCACTGTTGAAATCATTGTCCTGATTAACAATCAGTTATAGTTTTCAGTAGAGTTGGTACGTATGCTACTCAGGTGATTGCAGACCACATGACTCTCCAGTAAATTACCGTTAAATGTTCAACTCTTTGAAGTAGGCATTAACCAGTGTTGAAAGAATTGTGACAAATATACTTATAATTTTTAAATTCTTAAACCAGCACCAAATGGGTATTTCAAAGCTGACTGATAAATTCCACGCTGGACGAGGAAGAGCACTGAAGGAGTTGTCAAGGAGATCTCCTAAAGCAGAGGTTTGGAAAATTCATTGTTCATGTTGGTTTTGTCATTTAATTGTTATCACTACGGTAACCATGAATGAATCAGAGGTGCATCTAAATATGGTAACATTCAATAATCCATTTTTAAGAGATGTGTGGCCCACCACTCATCCGCTCAAACATTGCTGAAATTGGCAGTTTTGAGCCAAAAGAACAACAGTACATAACACGTAGGATACATTAACTTTTATTAGGCAATCATTGTTCATATTTTCATGATTTTAAGCAATTTTGCGAAGTATTCTTAACTCCTACATACAAATGCTATTAAAATGTTAAGGCGAACATTACATGAACAGTTTGTTTGGCCTCCTCTGGCTTACCGGGGTTGCCATGATTTGGGAAGAGTCAGGGAAAATCTGTTCTTATTCAATGTCAGGGAAAACTCGGGGAGTTTTGTATCAGGTCAGGGAATTTCAAAATCCCTGTTCAAAGTCAAAGAAAAAGTCAGGAAACTTTATCTTAAGGTTGCTGCAGACTATTTTGTGAGATCTTCTGTTATAGACAAGGCAATTTAGTTTTCAAAATTTCATTATTTTAGATATTGAGAAAGCAAACTAGTGTAGCAGTTCATCCTGATGTACAAACTTACTAGCCTTCCTGGTGACCACTGACAACATGGTCCAGACTAGAAACGTCCCAGATGACAGCAGCATAAGTTTAAACTGGAATAAAGAATCTAATGTGATGTTTTAAAATCTTGTTTTTAATCTCAAATTACCATCTTTTGTTTCATAAAAAGATCACAGTACCAACAACTTAATGTTTTTTGCTCCCCGAGAGTTAACAACTCTCTGAAAGTAGCAACCCCCGAAAGAAGTAAGCCCCAAAGGCTGCTAATTTCGAAAGTACATGTAACAAGGTTCATTACTTTTAAAGTTTATGGTGCATATCTACTTTAATTTTTTTACCTGTTTTATGTTTAAAGGAAGTTGAAAGAAGAAAGCAATTACAGCAGTTAATATTTAGTGGAAAAATCATGTTGGACAAGGTAATCAAATGTTGATAAAAGTTGTTTAGAATCAGGATCAACAGGACAGGGCTCGAGACTAACGGTAGCCAACTAGCCACAGACTAGTAAAAATTCCATTTTGGCTAGTGGTTTTTGCGCTTCACTAGCCATTTTGGCTAGTGAAAATTTGTGAGCACCAGAGGCTCAGAGGAAATGCATTAAAGTTAATTTCAAAGTTTTCACAAAACAAAATTGAGGCAAAGTGTGCAGAATTTAAAACATTGGCTGTAATAAATACCAAACATGTATATAATTTATTGGCCCAAACCATAGTTGCTCAAACAAGAATTTTAAATTGCTAAAATGCAAAAGAATGATCGACTTTTTTGTTGTTTTTTTTCCCTCAGTCAAAAGCAACGAATGAACTGCTTGCGGCATGTATGCTTTGAAAAAATTAAAAGAAGTCGCAGTTTCCATAGCAGTTGTTCGAAAATTAAAATGATGCCTATATAATATTGATAACTATGTTTGCACCTTGTAAGTACAGTTAAGATGGAATGAATTATTTTGTTCATGAGAAGTAGTGAATCAGCATTTTGAAGGCCATTTTGCGACTGCAAGTTGCGAACTGAAGTTCTGTCAGTGACAAATTCTCAAGGAAGCGAAAACTTCGGTTTTTGTTGTTGTGCGACGTGTATAATTATAACATTAGGGACCTGACTTTACGACGGCGATGGCGACGACGACGCCTAGTAAAAAATGTGTTTCTATTTTACTTTGAAATTTCGCATTTATTGAGATCTATTCAGTGTGTTTGTTGGTATTAAAACATGCCTCAGCTGAATATGCTACGAATGCATTCAGTTTCAAAGCGAAATATGAAAATTTAGCCTTTGTGGTTCACGTTCTCCAAACAACGCAGAATCTGGTCATTTCACGTTGTTGTTTTGCAGCGGACGGCAAAGAAATGTACCAAGAGTTATAACGCACGTGCACAGCTATTGTTTTCCTCATTAAACCTTTTGTTTGGTGACGTTCTTGTTGCCGTTGCCGTCGTGTTTTTCTTAAGGTCCCTACTGATGCCTAAAGCACCATGTTTGCATTACATAGAATTAAAGTGCCTTGAAGTAAAAAAATAGCTTCTTGTTTGGAAGGCCTTTCAAAGTATAGCGGAATATCTTGTTTCGTTTTAGGGATATTTACGTTTTTGTAATGAAGGCGATAACGTCATGGTGATTTCACTAAAACAGTACAACACTCAATCAAGAATATCTCTAGAAATATTAAAACAGTGTTCTTTAAACTTGGCACCAGAACTGTACAGTACAAAAGAAGCAAAATGACACCTGTCGTGCCATTGCCATGACAACAATTATGTCACTGGTCCTGCTTTAATTAGACTAAAATTCCCAGATTTTATCTAAAACAAGGATCATCCACTCGCAACAATCTAATGGGGAGAGTTAAGCCAACATGGGAACCATGTGTGTTCGAGCTAGACCCCCTGTCCCAATTAAAAGATTGCAAATGGGAATATTTGATTTTTTGCAGAAAGAAACTAGAGCCAAGAGTGTTGCCATGGCAACAAAAAAGTAGGTGTCATTCTGTTTCTTTTGTGATGTACATTTCTGATGCCAGGTTTGAACAACACTGCTCGAATATTTCTGGAGATATTCTTGATTGAGTGTTGTACTGTTTTTAATAGCGGAACCATCTATGGCGTCATCACTTTCCCCGTTTGCATAATTCCAAAACGTGAGTATCTCTAAAAATAAAGATATTCCAAAAAGGAAAACTCCATTCTTCTTTACTTTAAAAAGCCTTTCAAATAAGCAGCAATTATTTTTTACTTGATGGGCACTTTAAGGTGTCCAAACAAATTATTTTGCTCACGAAAATCGTGAATTGGTAATTAGAAAGAAAAGAATGTTTTTCGGCGGTGCCAGTTCCGAAGTTTTAACAGCGGTTCTGTGAGAATCAAGGGCACAAACCCTTTGCACTTGCCAGTTGTTCATTCAAAGCATTAAGCTACATAGGCTAGCATTTACTTGACTTGATGCATTGATGGATATTAGAGTATCTGGCTAGTGAAAAAATTGTTTTGGCTAGTGAATCAAACCTGTCACTAGCCACTGGGCTAGCAAGCTGAAAAGTTAGTCTCGAGCCCTGACAGGTGTTAATTAGGGAGTTAGTTCAGTTTCTTGTGAGTAGCACTTCCTCTGTTCTCCTTTGTTTGGCAAGCAAAACACAGCAAAAAAGAGCAAGAGATAAAAGTCGTTGGGTGAAATGTGCCGATACTTTATGCTAATTTAAAAGACTATTCAAAGTAGAGTAAAATAGCATTTTCTTTTTGTGATATCTTTTTTTGCTCGCTTCCAGTCTACTGCCTCTCCAAAATTAAAATAATATTACCATTTGCAAATCATCAAGGCATAACATCTGGTGTTACTTAAGACATATGTCAGCACCACCTTCCATTGCGTCTCCTCTTGAGCATTTTTTGTATATTTTGCCCCATGCAGCTACAAATAGTAATATTTGATTTTGAAGAGGAAAGAGACTGGAACCGAGCATGTTGCCATAGCAACATCAAAATGTGTGCCATCTGGTATATTTCGTAGGATGCAACATCCCTGCCAAGTTTCAATAGCATTGCTTCATTATTGGCAGAGATATTCTTTATGTTTCACCACTGTACTTGCACAACCGGTGACGTCATCAGTGACTAAATTTGCATAATAGCAGAACTTGAATATCTCTGGAACAAAAAAAGATATCAACAAGAAAAATGCCCTTTTAGTCTACTTTGAAAACCCTTTTCAGTGAGTGTATTAATTTTTGAAATGACTTTTTCGGGTCATATGCACTTTAATAGGGGGACCACTTAACAGATGGCTACTTAATAGAGGTTTGACTGTAATGCACATCAAAGCAAGAGAGTGCAAATTAATTTGAGACTCAGATGAAGGCTCATCTATTGCCGCATGGAGATCCATGACAGTCCGATCAAAATAATTTGATGGGTAATAGTGCAACAGATTTAGATTATATTTAAGCAATAGACCACAAGTTTCTATGGTTTATAGGCTGATAAACCACGCGGGATGCTGGTAGAACACGAGAAGAATTTGTAAATCACGAGCCGCAGGCGAGTGATTTACGAATTCTTCGAGTGTTCTACCAACATCCCAAGTGGTTTATCAGCCTATAAACCACAGAAACTTGTGGTCTATTGCTTTTATATAATAATTGAGGAGACGCGCGATTTTTCCATGGGTTTACCGGCACAATAAACCATAGCTGATTGACCAATCAGAGCGCGCGCATTGATTTTGTTATTGTATAAAACCTTTTATTGCACTTAAGTTTGTGGATCGTGACACATATCTTGACTCATTAAGCTACAGCAGACTGAAATCATACGCACATCTGCCACGGGTTTCATGAGGTGGACGTGCAGACAGGTGTGCACAAGGTTTGTCCACATGTTCACCTCCAGATGAATGAACGAAGCATATGACAAAACTGACTGTTATGTAGATACCAACAAATGCATGTATAATGTAATAAACATTATTAGGAAGTTACACAGTTTTAGATCATTATTTATGTGGGTTAATTGTAAGCTGTTACTGCACAACAAGTTGCAAGTGATCGAGTGTTTTTTTGCCGTGTTTTTAGGAAACAATTGAGAAGCACCTTCATTCTGGCCAAAATGGAAGCACATGCAGATCTGTATCAGTGCCTTCCAAGACGTTTCAGCTTGAAGAGGTTGACACTGATTCCTCTCTGGATTCAATTAGAGACACAAATTATTCGAAAGTCCCTGTAGCAAGTGCTCAATGGCAAGGGGACTTGAAAAATAATACTTTATTTAATAATAACCTGGAAAAGGACATGGAAAAGCACATGAAAAAATTAAACATTGTGGAAGACAGGAAAAATACAGTTTCGGATAACGTTCCTCCAAGATTCCGGGACAGTCAATGGGGCAAGAACTTCAAAAAGCATAAACCGTGGTCTAACCAGCGAAAGCAAAATGGCAATAAAAGGCAACTGGAAGAGCAAGCTAGCTGGGGAGGAGGGAAGAGTGATCAGGTAACGCAAGAATTATCAGCAGTGCCTGCGACAGGATCTACTGGTCAGAACCTTGAAACAAGTTCAGATCCATGGAATGACTGGGAAGAATCTGTCGTTGTCCAAGCGCCAACTATTGATGAGGGAGATTTAGAAGAGCTTGTGGTTGTTGACGATAATGACACATTAGATGATGTAATGGTACAACAGTATGTTAATGCCCTTCACCAAGTACAGAAAGGTGGTGATTCATTATCTTCAAAAGTAACTCCAAGTCGCATTCAGGAACTCGGCAACCTGAAGTCAACTACAAATGCTGACTCACTCAAATTACCTCCAGGCACTGTTCCAAATCCTCCCAAAGGCCCTGATCGTTGGGGTGGTAGTGAACTCAAGGATATTGACACCCCAACAGGGTGGGGTGATATTGTTGAGGAATCTGGCAATTGGTACGATGATGGGTCGACCCTTTGGTCCAGTCCCAGCTTGCCATATGGGGCCAGTGGGGGGTGGAGTTGGAATAGCTGACCTGGAGTGGCACTAAGATACCAGTAGCAAGGTCCTTTTACCACATTAATTTAAAACTGGAAATAATGGATCAATTTTTTGTAAGTTATTCGTACTTTTATTGAGGTGTTCTTATCCATTTGGTAGGTTTTGGGGTGTGGTGTGGTCTGCCTTTACATCTGTATTTCATCCTCTTTATTGAGGATGTACTGTACATGTAGAAATGGCATGGGACCCTGGCTGGCTATAACCCTGTCTTGCACCTGGAGTCTTGCTCCTTATGGCATGAGAAGGTTGATGAAACAGACAGCTATTGAAAGTTTCATTGAAGGATCAAATTTGACTGCTTTTTTAAAACAATGAAAATGACTGGAAGAAAAGGGTTAGCCCCTTTTTGCAGCTAGACTGTAGACACATGCAAAATCTAAAGCCTAACTGCTGATCATGGGGACAAAGATTCTGGGTACAAGTTTGGTATGTCTTAACTTATTATGAATCCAAAATAACTGTGGTTCAAAAGCTATTTTGGTTGAAGCTTTAATGGCTTTTGACCTTGTTTTAAACCTGCAAGACTCAAAGAGACTTGAAACAGTTATCTCATTATTTACATAGAACTTTTTCTGCAGCACTTTGAAACTTTTGTAGACTGAATGTTTTTTAAAAAAATTCTTAGGCAATTTAGTTTGATATTAATTTAAAAAAGAAGTAATAATTTGTTGCATAAAAGTTTTATTTTTCAATTATTTAAGGGCAGAATTTCTTCTGAATTGCTGTCTGTGATAAACATTTGAAACCTAGATAGCTGCTGAATTAATTAATCCTTAGCAGCACTATAACTGTGGTCTCTGGTTAGTAATTTATTTTTAGTTCATGCAGCTTTTATTTCTTGTAACTACAGCACTGCTCATACAAGATAAATTTTATAAGCAGTAACACTTTCCAAGTCTTGTAATATGAAGGTTAAAAAAAATTGCTCAAAAATGGTAATTGCTCAGTAAGTTGTATGTTTTATGTATTAAGCAGGACTGTCTAGACAACTTGACATTCAAGACTTTTGCTTAAATTGTAGTAACACACCAATAGAAAAAGAAATTGTAAGCACAACTTCAAAGTTGTAGTGTACTAAGTACACACAATACTGTGTTGTTGCATAGCGGCACTAACACTGTGTTGATGTTTGGAGGGAATTTTGCGTAAGTGTTTCCGTCTTCATAGCATAATCTATTTTTTTAAAAAAATAGATGAATATAGCTGAGTGCACAGCATGTAAGTAGTGTATAAGCTTATGGTGGTCTTCACAAGGTGAAGGTGAAAATAATGAAGTAAAAATTAATGCTGTCCAAAAATGCAACTGTTGTCACTGATTTTTACTTTTGTGAGGAATCTTTGTAGAGGAGTAACCAACACAGCCTGTGCTGTTCTCACACCATGAAGCAAAATATAGTGACGAAGCCATTCTTTTGCTGTTTAGACTGCAAAACAGTCGTATTTTTTGCGAACGCGAGCGACGGTCCATATTCGAACGAAAGCCTGGAGCGAGTGTAAAAACGGCGAGGGAGAATGGTGAGAGAGGATCACGCTTACGGCGCTTCGCGCCTTCCGAAAACGTCCGAGAACGACTGTTTTGTAGTCTATTTGCTGTTTATTTCTCCGCTTCATTCCTCTCACAGTGGCTTCAACATTTGAATATTCAACCAGTGTGTGCCGGCCAACTCTGCAGGCTCATGGAGGAGTCAAGTTTTAACTTCTTTGCACTGGTAGCTTCATTCAGTTGAGCACACCGACTGAAAAGTTTGACTGGACACCAAAACAAGAAAGGCCAGAGCTCTTTATAGTGTTGGGGAATTTGTTGGTTTGTGTATTTGTGATGGATCTCAAAACTATCCTACCACAAGCTGGTTCCATTTTAACAAAAGCAATTAATAAATTTCTCACTTTTAAAATGATTCAAGTCTTATATACTCTTGCCCAAGCATTATACGGACTGTATTGGGGCAATGGGGCAATATCAGGCCTTGACAGTACAAATGAAGCACAACTAAGTCTGCATAACACCTGAGCAACTTGATTGATAAGACCCTTCAAAAGTATGGCTTTAAGATGGAACAAGAGCTGAAGAAACTTGCCAATCTATGACTGGATTAAAAATAAAGCTATCCAATTGGCTGAATTTATTAATTATAAGCCCCTGAGCCGAGTTTCACCAACCCACTCCTCCCTGGAATTCTGTAAAAGATGACTGATTTTGCCTTGGCATTAGTACAACCTCATTCCCAGGGTTTCTCTTCCCATCCCCTGGAAATCTCTCGCTACAAAGGGGAGAAAGAAGAGGGGCTTAGAGATTGGATATGAGTACTCAGCTTTGGATAACAGGTCTCACAGAGTAATCTAGCCCAAACTAGTGAAAAAGAAAACCATATAGAAGTGTGAAGTTATACAGTTGAATCTCCCATAAGCGACCACCCAGAATGTCAAGCTACATGTAAGGTGGTCGCTTATGGGAGGTGGTCGCTTAATACGACAGCTTAGGCCATAATGGGTAAAAAATTTTCCTGTTATTAAAATTTAGAATATGGTAACTGCCGGGACTTAACCCATGTGTTAATGCCAATCCAATGTTTTGTTCATGTAAAGTCAATTTCAAGAAAAAAATCTGGTTCTTCCTATTGAGAAATTTTGGTTTCTTGTACTAGCCAGAAATGTGATCATGTTGCAACACCTTATTATCCAGTTTTTGCTCCATTATCTAACAACTAGTCACTTACAGGAGGTTAAAAACAAAGGAAAATTTCAAACTTTTAGTGGTCGAGTTCGCTTACAAGAGGTTCCAAATACAGGGATTTGACTTGGAGAGGTGAGGAGCGGTGGTTTCTTATGACAGGTGGTCGCAACGGGAGGTTCAACCGTAGTTTGCAATGAACTTCAGATGGAGATGATTGTTTAATTGTGCAAGTGCCTATAGTTTGCTAATACAGCAATGTGATCAGCAAGGTGCTTACTGGCAACACACAGTGAAGGTGAATGCAAACTATTTTGATTTATTGTTCTTTGAAGGACTACGGCTAGAAATCTGAAGCAACGAAAAAATACAAAATTAATCAAACCAGTTTAGAGCCAATTTGGCCTGAAAATGACATTTAACTATAACAGGTACATGTATCTACTGACCATTGCATCCAGTGTTTTTGGCTCTTATGACCAGCACTCTTCACATTAGGCTCAGTCTCCAGCCGTAGACGTTTTGGTGCACCTGCCAACCTGGATTGTGGGGGCACCACCATACCCACAGCTGGAGACTGAGCCCAGCTTCATGTACAAAGTCATGTAGGTTGCCCATTAAGCATAATTTTAGAGCAAATTAAAAAAATGTATCTCTCTCCACCCAGTTTTCTAAAATTCCTAGGCTCAGGGAAGTCTGAGGTTCATCTGGAGTGGTGATATCAGCAAAGAACACTTGTTGACTCTTCTAGCCTGCATGGCAGGTGTCCGAAGGGGAGGGAAAGGGGAAAGACAAGTGTGTGAAGCGCCACAAGATCGGATGCGCGAGGGCGCTCATTTTGACTTTCCTCCCTTTCTATGGCCTGCCATCCAGGCTGTGACTCTTCTAGACAGCAAGGCAAGAGAGAACTTGTAGGGACTATGCTGTATCTCAACCAAGAAAAAAAATCACCAAAATCTAGTCCTGTTGGATTATTTTATTTACTGTAATGTGTACACTGGAAAATGAATTTGATTCTTTGTGTATGTTACAAGCCACCATGGGAACAGAACAAGCAGAAAGACAAAAATTAAAGTTTGTTGCAAACTAACTCTTGATGTTTCTGTTGACTTTGAACCATTTTTTGTCTGCGACGATTCTGTGCCTCCAGTTTTTTCCTTTCTATGTCTTCTTTTGAATACTTGGCAGTCTTAGATCCCCCTAAAAAGAAAAAAAAATCAACAAAACCAATAACAGCTACCATTCATAATAGATCAAATTACAGGGTTAGAGGAGTTTCACACCAGAGTCAAATGTAAATTGCATTTTCCCTTTCATTCTGCATCACGTCGCTGACATGACTCATGCCACTTTGTCATCCAATCAGAAGTCCAGTCAAACCTCTCCACAGCAGCCACCTTGAGGTAGGTGACTGAAATGGGGAGGTAGGAATGTGATACATATACAGGGATGTAATATCATATCATACCTCTTTTCTTTGCAGCTCTGAGTGTGTGTTGATTTTTATGAGATATTCACTTGACTGAAAAATTATGAAGTGCAAAAGTTTCAAAACCTTGAGGGGTGGTTAATCAAGTCTGATTCAGTAGGGGGATGATTTTATGCTTCCAATGTGAAGATCTCTCAAAAATCCTTTTGGGCCGGGTTGTTCAAAGCCCGATTAAGCTAACCCAGGGTTAACGAGGAATTTGATTTCAGTTTTGTAACTTTTTGGTGAGGTGTTCTGTTTATATTGTTTGCCCTGCAGTTTTAAGCTGTAGTAATCTCAAACTACACCAAACTTTAGAGGTGAAAAGTATTTTTAATTACCAAAATATAACGCTGCAGTTAACGTTTAATCCTGGGTTAACGTTAACCGGCTTTTGAACAACCCGGCCTTGGTGCCCAAAACTGAAACAAATTGGCCAAATATTAAACTTATTATAACATTTTGTGCGATATGGCACTATCGGGACTTAAAGGGATAAACTACGTACAGGTAATTGCCTGATTTCTTTTGACACTCAATTGAATACTGCTCTATGAACCAATGTGCATCCAAAGCAAATACAGTTTCGTTTCACCTAACAGACCCTTCTATAATGTGGATACCTCTATATCAGTGACAGCACACTTGGTCCCAAAGAAACCAGAATTCATATCAATACTTACCTTGTAGCATACTCTGCCCTGCACTGTCTTGCTGTCTGTTTACATTTACTTCCACACTGTTGATCTTGTTGATTCTTTTGCTATTTGTCTGTTCTTTTACTTTTCTTTGTGGGCAAGTTTGTGGCAAGATAAGACTGTCGGTTTTCTTTGGATTACATTGGTTTACTTGCTGCACTGTGACATATTCTGATCTCACAGAAGTGCAACTTTGAAGAGAAGAGTGCTGTTGAAAAGAAAAGCTTTCTTTGCTTGAGAAATTGGCCCCCACTATGTTATCTTTCTGCTTTGTAGAACTGTGGCTCACTGAGCTGGTCAAAGGATTACAACTCTTTCCCAGTGGATTTAGTGAGCCACAAAGTTCTTTCTTTTGTATACCAGTAATATGAGACATGTCAGGTTTTATGTGTAAATGTGACACCCTTCTCACAGTCGGAATAGAAACCTGCTGGGATTTTTCAAAGTCTTCAAGAGCACTCTGAAGTACATTCTCATCGTCAGTATCACCAAATCCGTCGACAAAATCCCAACTCTCTGTTACTATACTGTCATTTGCATTTATATGAACATCTGCAGTAGTTCTGTGGTCAGATGTTTTAAGTAATGTGCACTGTTCAACATCATTTGTGCGAGTATCTTCTCCACTGCCCAGGTACTGAGTGTTGGTCATCACTTGAGTTTCTGGAATCTTCTTTTTAAAAGTAGGAATATCTACTTGACTTAGAATAAGATCATCTTCATCATTGTCCCAGCCATCAAAGAAATCTGAATTTTCAGTTCCTTTTAGTTTTATTCCAGTGCAAGCACCTTCCACATTTGAGACAGTTTCTTTTGGTTGCTCACTGTAAGAAATCAACACCATGTGAACTAATATCGTAAATGCCCTCAAGCTAATTGCAAAACAAAAGATTGCCCAAGTTACTCAATAAGACACATTTGCAGCAGGTGCTGTTCTATGTATCCCATCTTGCCACAAATTACAAAACCATGTCCACAAGCATTTCAGCAAGGATTGCTCAAGTTACTCCAGTTACATATTTGCTATCATAATGCACCTTGTCTCACAATAGGTTGTCCGTGATCACTGTACATAACAAGAGTAGGAACAGCAGGGATACCTTAATTATTCAAATAAATGCAGCAGCGTTTATTAAATTTCTGGCATTTAAGATGCAGCATTTATTTGAGGGTGGCATTTATTCAGGGGAGGCGTTTATTGCAAACCTTGCAACAACAACTGAATTTATTGTCCTGCCGAAAGTCACTGGCAAAAGAAAGATTCTGTTAGCATGGAAGAGCGCATTGCAGAAGTTTTAGAGAGAGAGCTAAGCAGCAAAGCTATGAAGTATACATGTAGCCACTTTGAACTGAATAACATTACAATCAGGAAAAATAAATTGCCAACATCACTGGTTTAGATTGAATGTTGTCCTTGAGTACTTGAATTGCTTCATTGATTATAAATAAATGCTTCAAATAAATGCTGCCAGCATGTCGAGAAAGATTGCAGCATTTATTTGAGGGCAGCGTTTAATGATATTTTAGCTTGTCCCTGTGGCGTTTACTCGAGGGCGGCATTTATTTGAGGGAGGCATTTCTTTGAATAATATCGGTAGACATCTCCCCACTCATGAAGACAAATAAAAACCAAAGTAAATAGAAAGAAAGTCTACCTTGTCTCAGGCAAAGTCTCTTTGCTGACTGGATTTTCTTCTACGAACAAAAAAAGGAACATTAGCAATGTTAAAAACAAACTCAATCTTGCTCACTAACTAAAATAAGGAGTAATCATACCACAGTTATAATAATATAGTGCTTGAGTTGTAGTGACTCTTTTATGTTGACACTATAAATCAACAACTGAGTAAAATTTTTATAAGTAGTTTTTTTGAAACACATTTCAAAATAAAAAGTAGTCATAAAAAACGACGTTTCGATCTCTCTGAGATCATTTTCAAGTTGAGGAAGAAGCGAATGAAATATACATATATAAGTACAAATTAGGGTGTGAGAAGGTCCAACGATAAAATATGTAAATACAAGCGCTAAAATGTAAGGAGTGTTAAAATACTACAAAATACAATATAAATAACTTTGCACGGATTGAATCTGCATGACTGTTTGTTCAAGTGCTTAAATTTAAGTGTTAAGATACTAAAATACTATAAAAATACTATATAAACAACTTCACACGGATTGAATCTGACTGTTTGTTCAAAGTTGGTTTAAGCTCAGGATGATTCTGCCTGTCTGATTTAATTATTCAAGGGAAAGTCTTCCCTACAAAGGAGTTTTGCCCATTTGTGAAAACCTCCAGCTACGAAAATGCTGATGAAACCTCTGCTCAGTAACCTGTACAGTGGCACCATCAGCTGGAGAGAACAGGGTAGCCTGGAGACCATGCCTGCAGGCCAATTCTCCACAAGGAAAACAGACAGTGATGAAAGAGTCGCTTAATAGGGTCATCCAGAAATGGAAATTGAAAACCTTACCAATATTCTCTACAGGGTGGACAAGCAGTTCAATATCCTGTTTCAGTAGTTTCATCTTTGATTTGTTGCATTTTCGAAGAACTCGCCTGAACGCGAAACAAATTATTGATGAGGATGTTGTTTCAACACACAATCACAACAACAGAATATACATTCAATTCAATTGAAATTCTGCAATTCTTCGCACCAAAAACTGAAACTTTTACACCACAATCACACCAACCTTGGCCGTCTAGATGGTGTCTGGAACTCCTTGCTTTTCTGTTTGTTAGAGTTGTTGCCTTTCACTGCGGTGTCATCCTTGTTAACTTGCACAGTTGCAATGTTCTCTCTGGACATCCAGAATGCCAGCAGTGGGGGATTTGCTTCGGGAGTACTACCAGACTGCAGGAAAAGTTTGTAACATGAAAATGTGTCCTTCACTGATAGTGAAGAACAGAGTCCAGTGGATAGTTATGGTGCAAGCCCTATGCCTTACGAGGGGCACAGAGGATGAAGTCAAGTATAGCCTGCCAGGCCATAGAAAGGGAGGAAAGTCGAAATGAGCGCAGGAGGGAGAAGGTACTGTATGGCCTGCAAGGACGCTATTGTTTTCTTGGTTTTTTTCGTCAACCAGACAAATGTAAAAATCCTGATTGGTCAGATCTAATGAATGACCTAATCCATCCTTCTGATTGGTCAGCGACCTGTCATTCCAAACCAATAAGGTCTTCTCACATTAATATTCTACAAGGCAGATAAATCAAGAGATTGTTTCAAACTAATTCATCATTATATTAGCCGATGTTAGTAATAACGCCTCTTCTCTGACGACCAGATTATGGAAGTTGAGGCCATGAATTTGACTGCCTGATATTTGGCTCATAAGCCAGTCTGTTTGGAAGACATCGAAGGGGGCAAATTTGATGTTGTCTGTGCATCGGCAGAAAGTGCCACTGATAAGCGATTTCTAGTCACTGAAGAACACTATTGAGTAGCAGTTAAGTGGCTTGTGAGTCGCATACAGTTGAAACATGAACAGGCACTGCAGGCCGACTGCCAATCGATGTAAGAAGCAATCACTGTTATCCCAAAGCTCTTCAGAGATTTGCTAAAGACTACACCGAATATTTCTTTTCTCGCCGACGTTTTGAATATATTTCCACAAGCTTTAGCCACACATTTGCCATAGGTAAGGTTACTTTTAGATTTATCTGGCAAACTCTACAAACATTGTTACAAAGATTTTTGGCCCGGCCTCTTCTCGCTTTTCCCAACGTCCGAAGCTAAGGTTAAAATTAATTTTTTTTGTGCAAAACAACAAAAACAAGAAATATGATAACCCATTGGCGCCTACAGATTTTGTCACAAAAGAAGTGGTGTGATTCTGATTGGATAATTTTGACAGCCAGCCATTCCACAGTTGAGTGGGTTTTGCATAGTTAATTAGAGGGCAGAATGAAGAAAACAATAGCATCCTTGCAGGCATCCCCTACTGCGATTCTCCTGCATGCGATCTTCTCATGCTTCACGGGCTCGTCTTTCCCCTTTTCCTCCCCTTCGGACGCCTGCCATGCAGGCTAAGTCAAGTAAAGATTAATGTTGCCTTTAGTGAAGTCACTAGACTAAGACAAACTTTACTTAAGTCTTTCAGATAATACCATCATGGCTAGCTGAACTGACCTGTTAGTTTCACTAGACCAGACATACAACACCATTGTCTACATGAACATGTGTATCAAACACTAGCCACTTGGCACTGAAGATGACTTCTGCTCAGGTTGTCAAAATGTCAGTCACCATGATCACACTACACAAACTATTGATAACGCTAGGTTCAAACCATTTACTGGGAAGACCTTAAGAACATACAAATGTATGAACAACAACTCAATTGCTTGGTTTATTACAGTACAGGGTTCGTACACTTATGACCTGTCAAAATTCCATGACTTTCCATGACTTTTTCCATGACTTTTTGAAATATTCCATGACCTAAGTTAAGCTATTTCCCTCCGGCAGTAGTGTCAAAACAATCATTTATTCAGCTGAAATTACATTTGATTTTTGGACTTGGCAGTTAATTTTTCAACTTTGGATCTTAATGCCTTTCATTCATAGAAAACATACTGATTTTCCATGACTTTCCATGACCTACACCTAAATTTCAGGACTTTCCAGGCCTGAAAAATGAAATTGTAAAATTCCATGACTTTCCAGGTTTTCCATGACCTGTACGAACCCTGCAGTAGTATGAATGTTTTCAGCCTAAACTGAGGAAACAAACACTCCCAGGCTGTATGGGGGTTTTTTTACGGACAAAATTTCGAACGTGAATACATCAATGTTTTGTTAAATAAATTATTGTTATGCATAATAATACAAATTTGAAAATAACATAAATCAATTTCGTCCAGAATACATCAATTTTGTAGTGACATACATTGATGTTGTGTAGCTTACATCGCTTTCCTGAATCATTCGTGCGTGACCGCATGCAACTAAAAGATGCGTGATAAAACTAAAAGATGAGGAAGCGGATAGGCAGCCAATAGAAGTGACCGGAAGTCTGCTAGATTAAGAGGCTAATATGGCGAAAATAGAAGTGACCGGAAGTCGCCTAGAAGAAGAGGCCAATGGCGGAAATAGAACTTGGGGATTAGTGAGATACTTGGATTTGGCTGCCCAACATCGACGGATTATTTATTCCTTTGGTAGACTACTGAAATTTCGCAGAATGACAAAGGAATATTGCGTTCTGTGCCTCGCTTAACTTCTTTTAGTCGCCGTTTTACAAGAAAACGAAATTCCCTTCTCGAATGAAGACAACGCAGTAGGGGAGATCTCAGATTTCAAGACTTATGAACGACCCTACGGTTCTTGACATTTCTTCATTTGCTATTCTTGCTGTTAGTGATTTACAGCTGTGCGTTATAGCCAGAGATCAATCCGATAGATCTCCCGTTTGACCACATGAGTCATGTTACATCTGCTTGCTATCTATTGAGAACAATTTTAAACATGAAATATATGTTGGAAATAAGGGGAAATAAGCCATCTTTTAACACTGGATGAATATTAAATTCCCCACTATGTCCCGGGGCTCAGGGGACCGTGGTTTCAATTGACTGATGCAAAACCTTGCGAAGCTTGGCGAATTCGTCCACAACAAATCCACAACAATTTATCGCAATTAAATAAATATCTTTAACTGCCGATATAATGTACCGGTCAAATCGAAGCTTAAAGATCACCCAAGGGCAATCCCTCAGGCATTTGAATTTTTGGAAATTTTGTTTTCAAATTTCCCCCTCCCGAAGCCGAACAGCTGTGCAAATGCTCCATCATAGGTCCACTCCAGGTGATGAAATGCCCCCATCCCCAGGAAACTTTTCAGTAACTTCTATTATGCTCCGGAAGCTGTGTATGTAAACAGGGTTTAATAGCCAACACTCTTACATGTCAAAAATAAAAAACGACGACTAAAAAAGTTAAGCCGAGTGGAAGGATGTAGTGTTCCTTTCTCCTTCTGCAAAATTTCGGTAGTCTACCAAAGGAATAAATAATCCGTCGATGTTGGGCAGCCAAATCCGAGCATCTCACTAATCCCCTTCTATTTCCGCCATTGGCCTCTTCTTCTAGACGACTTCCGGTCACTTCTATTTCCGCTTCCTCAACTTTTAGTTCTATCGCGCATCTTTTAGTTGTATATGGTCACGCACGAATGATTCAGGAAAGCAATGTAAGCTACACAAGATCGATGTATGTCACTCAAAATTGATGAATTCTGGACAAAATTGATCTATGTCATTTTCAAATCTGTATTATTACGCATAACAATAATTTATTTAACAAAACATTGATGTATTCACGTTCGAAATTTTGTCCACAAAAAACCCCCATACCCCTGTCAAGAACTTTATAACAATTGAAAGAGCTTTTTGATACAAAAGGGCTGAATTCTAATCAATCAATCAGTCAAACAATCCAACAAATTAAATACTGAATTGCTGTAGTGTACAATGTACTACCACCACAACCATTTTGACATCTAAGTGCAAGAAAGTGGCCTGCAAGCCTGCGAGCAAAGCAGGTGGCAAAGCTGCAAGGCGAGAAAGTGAGTCTGCACTGATCTTTGCATTTTTTTCATTTCAACCCTGGAAACTGATAAAATAAAGAGAAAGTCAATTATTAATTTTTGGCAGAAGTACGAACTCTGGTAGCTCAAATTTTCAACCTTTTTCATAACAACATCCAGGCAAAATACAATGTTAATATCTCCCTTTACAATGAACCCCTATTCAGCGAACACCTCTATTAAGTGTATGCCAACACTACAATACATGCACATGAAAATTGTAAGTGGCTAATTCCCACAATTCTCTGGTACACTGGACTGAATTGACTATGTGGCATTGGATCATGTCCTTGAAATAGTCAACTTTAGAGTTGATTAAAGGTACCCTGTATTATAACAATTATTGCTGTATTTAAATGGCATTATCACAAACAAATAAAAGTTGGTAATGAAAGCTTGAACTCTGGATAACTTCGTTAACAACATGGAACTTTATCAGAGTACAGAGGACTGTTGAATGTTAATAATAATTGTTAACAAACATTGCACAATTGTTATAAACCTATAATAAGTGGACTCTATTAAGCAGACAATTGGGAAGGTCCCAAGGGTATCAGCATAATAGGCTGTTCCGAAATTCAGCAGGGAACTCAAGGCTGTGCTCTAGCAAAGTTTTCAGGGCGCCCTTCGGGCGCCTAACCATGACAAGTAGGTCGCCCAGCCTTCCAGGTTGGTTGCCCAAATCGATTAATTAATTAATTAGTTAATTAATATTCCATTTCATGGTTTAATCAGTTAATAATTAACAGTTCCAGGGAATCCACATAATTGCCAGCAGTTTCATCTTAAATCTCTCTCGTTCAATATTCACTTCACCAGACACGGGCGGCGAAGCGAGTTACTAAATTAAGCTGTCACATACTCTTTTTAGCGAACTTGTGATATCATGAAATCCTGTTATAAATTAACCACATACGTGTTAAAATAGCTTAGAAATTTCTTTCAAGACCACTGAAATAGGTTTTGGAACAAAAGGGTTCTTATTTTAAACTTTCGTCTTCACCAAATTTTGATCGAATGATTACAATTACAAGCAAGTCGCCAAATATGGTGCTGATAAACATCTTGTATGTGACGAACGAAGCTAATTTAACAAACAAAAATTTGCATAAGGAAAGTTTCGTTTTATTGATCACGCACTCCAATGTGGAAACTGTTGAAACACAAAAAAATAAGCATCATCCACTTCAATAGAAAAATTAGATCTTCAACACATGCTTGTGCAAAAATCGTTTCAATACGTTCGCTGGTTTCGGTTCGGGTTTTCACACTAGCCGAAATCTAGGCGTCCGGACGGGCGACCGCTTTTCTTTTTCAGTCGCCCGAGACCAAATGTTAGTCGCCTGAGGCGACCAGGCGCCGTTAGAGCACACCCTTGGAACTGGAGCGAGTTTCAAATTTTAACCAATCGATAAACTGACAGCACCACATAAAAGATCATGTTAAGATTGGTCATTTGACCAAGTATGATAGATCTGGAAATATGGTTCAAAATCCATACCAACGTCTCTAATTTTGAGACAGCGTCCCCCAAAACCATATATTAAACTCTTAAAATTTTTCATCAGTTTTGTGACAACTGTAAAATCCCGTCATGCACCTACTATTTGAAAGAAGCTGAGATGAAAATCGCTTTGTTTGCCCATTTTTAAGAGTATCGCGGAAATCATAAAAATTTTAAGAGTTTTTAAGGTTTTGGGGGACGCTGTCTCAAAATTAGGGCCTCTTCATTTGAGCCTGGTTGACCAGGCTGGCTCGGTTTCTGAGATCTTGCCTCGCCACTCTTTTCTTTGTAAAAATATCGATGTGTTCATATGAGAGGCCGGGCTGGCCCGGTTAGCGAGATCTCGGTTTTTGCGACCTCAGTAACCGGGATGAAAATTTTCCCATATGAACACTCCATCCCGGTGACCGGGATGAAACTTTTTAAACAAAATAGCTTCGCTCTCACAACATAGCGGCCAAAATGGCATAATTTTGGTCTTGTGTGTATTTCCACTTTAGAAGTATGCGAATTAGCTTTATTAGTAAAGTTACAAGACTCTACAAAGCTATGACTGTCGCGAACAATACAAATTTATGTTCTACCGTTTTGGTTGTGTTTCTTGAATTCATCCCGGTCGACCGGGCTGAAATTTCCCATATGAACACACCACAGAATTTGTCCCGGTAACCGAGCCAGCCCGGTTACTGGGCTCATGTGAAGGGGCCCTTAGAGACGTTTGCAGGGGCCCATCACCCGGAGCCTCCCTCTCCCATATATCCTTGAGTCAACCTTTGCGCATATCTTTCTATTTTTAGAACAGTCTTCACCCCAGGCTAGCTTGAATTCCCAAAAAAGCATATTGCATAGTGCATTGTAATGTATTGTGTTGTGTTGAGTTGTGTTGTGCTGTGTCGTATTGTAGTATATTGCACTGTATGACATATAGTGCGCAGGAATCTAAGAGCCCCACAGTTTCTAAAAATAGAAAGATACGTGCAAAGGTTGTCTCATAGGGTTTGTATGGGAGATGGAGGCTCCGGGTGATGGGCTCCTGACGTTTGTAGGGATTTTGAAGCATATTTCAAGGTTCCTAGCTTGGTCTCCGTTCATCCTAAAAGCATTATACTTGGTCAAATGACCACTCTTAACATGGTCTTTCATGTGGTGGTGTCATTTTATTGATTTGTTAAAATTTGAAACTCGCCCCAGTTTCTTGCTGAATTTCGGAACGGCCAATAGAGGTTTCATTGTACACTGTAAGAAAGGTACTGTAAACAATCTCCTTCCCTTTCCTTAAGGAAATGCAAAATTTTAGAACTCAAAATCTTTCCAGTTTGCCATATTTGTATTCTTGCTATTGAACTGAAACTATCTTGCAATGGATCTCGATTCATCTGGGGGAATACCATCAAAGAGAAAATAATGTCATTTGCATTTGAGAAGACTCCCACCATTATCTTCAGTTGCAAGCTAGCTCCAGTCTAATACGAGGTGAATACCAATGTGATCTATTATCAAAACTCTGTTGGTCTGGCCTGGGTTGTTCAAAAGGTGGACAACGCTACTTGTATCTACTGGATAAATCACTACCCAGCGGATGCCATGGTTTGTTTTGTTAACATGTATGCACTTGATAGTGATTCATCCAGTAGATGGTGTTATCCAACCTTTGAACAACTGGGGCCACCTGCCTACCTTGTCAGCTAACTTTTGTACCAGATCTGAAATTTCACCTCCACTGCTGCTGCTATCACTTCCATGATGTTTCTTCCTTTTTCCTTTGAAGTCAAAATAATGTTCTGTTGAGTACTGAGGCAACCAAGCTCAAGCAGACAAAACAAGTGATTTAAAGTAATTCAAGCAAAAAATAGTTCAGTAGTTTCTTCAAAACATGTTCTAGGATTAAAACTAGAGATAAAAAAACTATGTTTCGATCTCCCTGAGATCATTTTCAAGTACTTTCAAAAAGTGTTTTTTTTAGTTTAAATGCTTTTGTTTTATCCTAAAAGAAAATTATGTTGCTAGAAAATACTATTTCACAGTGAATGCTGCAATTTTCTTGAGTTTTGCTACACAGTCAAACCTGCATATAATGGCCCTGTATTAAGCAGCCACCCTCCATTAAGTGACCAGTTTCAGTTTTTAAAGACCTGATTTTCACTCATAAAAGTTAAGTATTTGTTGCCTGTATAAGGTCTCAGCTGTGGCTACCCTGTATCAGTCCTATGTTTATCTTTCGCTGTTATTTTTCCTGTATTAAAGGGGCATTGTCATGCTATTTGGCAACTTTATGAAAAGCTAGAAGGTGCCTTCACATCAATTGAATTCCAAAACTAATGATCTAGTTAGAACTGTTATCGAAGACTATTCGAAGGTACTGAAACTGTTTCCTGCCGCCTGTTGCTATGGATAGTACGGATGGAAACTGATTGAAATTTGAAAAAATTGGCCACTTTTTTCAAGTTTTGATGCCACGAGATCCAAAAATCCTCAAGAAATTTATTATGGTTAGCCTTCTCTGATAAAATTTATTTGATATCTTTATCGTAGCTTTACAGAAGCTTTTTGTTTATGATTAAAGCCTTAAAGTAATAATTTTAGCACAGAATTATAATTGACCTAAAACAGCAAAATCCTTGTGACAATGCCCCTTTAAGCAACCACCCTTGAACAGAAACTAAGCCACATGTCTTTTCATATGGTATTTTATTGTGTTTAAAATGTGAGCCATCATTGCTATAACAAACGCGTACAAAGCTAATGTAAGCTGATAACCAGCCATTTGGTACTGTTAAGGCTTTCCAGATGTCTGTAATGTGCTGAAATACAGTACCATAACACAAGCCACACCCAGGAGTATTCTTAGTGATCACTGTATTAATAAGTAACCATTTCCTTTATGTCCCAAGGGTGACTGTTATATACAGGTTTGACTGTATTTGTATGAGCCTACCAAAGACTAACAAGGTATTAATTTGCATTAACTTCTGAATATGTAACTCATCTAGATGACGTGAGCTGTCAAAATTAAGTTTTGCCTGTCTACCGAAACTTAAGGTTGGTACACACCAAGTTATTTTTGTTTCCAGCTGCATTATCACATGAAGCTACAATCTAACACATTTTAATACAAATCTACTAGCATTCTATCAGGAATGCCATTCTCTGATTGGCTACGTTATTTCACCATCTTTCGGTGATAGATAGTGAGTAGCGTAGCAGTGTGCCCTCGCTAACACAGTGATGGCCACCTCTTGGTGTTTCCAAAGTGTCCTGAAGAGAATAGACCTTTTTCGCTTGTACATTTTGTTTTCCCAATACAGATCATGTGATGATACTCAGGAGATTTTATCCTTTGTTTTGTTCATAAAAAAGAATACATGCAAGCATGAATATGTCTGCATGTATTCTTTTTAATGAACAAAACAAAGGATCAAATCTTGAGTATTATCACATGATCTGTATTGGGAAAACAAAACGTACAAGCGAAAAAGGTCTATTTAGATAAAGTTTTGGACTATTTTGATTATTCACTCTCAATTTCTATACGTAATGGTCACACAATAGAAATCTTGAGCTCATTATCTAAATGTTTAGTATAATTTAACATTCCGGGGAACATTGGTACAGTTAGAGTGTTACATACCTAGAGATAGAGTTCTTGTTGGTGATGGAGAATTATTATCCCACACAATCTCTAAGGACTGATCCAAAAGGGAGTTATTACAGCTGTTGCCGGTGAGACGACGAGGAGTGCGCCGTAATTTGGCAGCAGAAGGGGATTGGCGGGGAATCACTGGAAGAAAAATTATCAAGTTTAATGTTCAGTGGTGTATTTTTCTTCATTGCATTCCTGTAATTTATCCACAACTGCTATGATTGATGTTTAGTTGACATGTGGGTTCGATTTTACTAAAAAAAAACACCAAACGCGACTTAAAACAGCCTTCCACTCTCTGCATATTTTGCCGAGTTTGTGCTAGTTGCCTTTCTTACATGTACAAACACGACTCTTAAACTTGCCTGTTACCAAACATGCAAAGCCGAAAGATGAACTCTTAAAGACAAGAGAATAATTTCCTAACCTTAACTAACGTTAAGACTGAAAATAACGAAAACGGCAAATACAACTCAGAAAAATCACATAACTAGCAAACGTAAACTCAACCTGAAGCGTCGTGGGAACGTCCGGGCGTCTTGTCGATGGATCGTCGTTTCCTCATTGGAAAACACTCCGTAATATTCATAGTACCGTTCTAAACCTCCCAAACCCCATCATATTCCTCCAAACGAACAAGAATAGACAGACTTACGAACGAAGAAAGTGACAATTTACGCTTTGACAAAATGCCCTCGTAAACATGGCGGCAGATTTTCGAACCACTTGCCTCGCTTTCAAGTAAGGTTTCGGTTGGTCGTTCGGGATCACAACACGCAAAGCGCGCGGGACGCAAAGCGTGACAACACGCGTTCTCGCGCGTGAATCTACTGAAAGGTAAAGGTGGGTAATTTGATCAAAAATAAGACACAAACAGCAGTGATTAACATATTGAACTTGTTCATTTTGACTTGACGTTTCGTATGTACTCTACATACATTTTCAAAAGTAACCGTTGAAATTTAAAACAGCTATTTATATATAACAAAGCGGGTGAGGGGACTGGAACCTAGATTAATATAAATAGCTGTTTTAAATTTCAACGGTTACTTTTGAAAATGTATGTAGAGTACATACGAAACGTCAAGTCAAAATGAACAAGTTCAATATGTTTATCACTGCTGTTTGTGTCTTATTTTTGATCAAATTACGATGGCCCAAGAACAAAAGTATTTACGATAAAGGTGGTTAAGTTTGTATGTATGTATGTATGTATGTATGTAAATCTTTATTTAAACACGGAAAATCATCAGTTAAGCTTAAGTTAAAAACTAAAACTAATTACAACTGCTTTACATGATTGCCGTGTGGGAATCCGATATATCAGCTACCTTCTTGATATTTCGCTTAAAATGCTCAACGGATGCAGCATTTTTTAAGTTTTTGGGCAAGTTATTCCATAGCATGGCCCCGCTGTAAGAGAAGCTTCGTTTCAAATAATTGGTGCTTGGTTTGGACAGGGTCAGCCTTCCCTCAGAGTTTCTTAAGTTATAAGCAGAGTGACGCTGAGAGAAAAGACTTTGTAAATATTCCGGAGCAAGGTCATTCATGGTTTTATACATCATTAAGGCTTTTTGTTTCTTTCGGCGAAGAGATAGCCTCTCCTAGCTGAGGGTGGAGAGAAGGTGGTTTGAGCTCGCATCAAAGGGTGATTTAGTAATAACTCTGGCTGCGCGATTCTGTAATTTTTGGAGCTTATCACTCAAGTAACTACTCAAACAGTCCCAGACGGGGCTGCAGTAATCAAAATGAGGCATAATTAAGGTGTTATAAATTAGAATTGCAGTTTCTTTGGATATAAACGGCCGCACACGTTTTAGGGCGCCTATAGCTGAAGAGACTTTCTTGCAAATCTCTTCAACGTGATTACCCCAAGAGAGGTGAGCATCTATGGTAAGACCCAAGGATTTGGTATGAACGACTCTCTTGATAATTTGGTCATCAATTCTGATTTCTACATCGTCACATTGGGCAGATAGCCTTTGTCTTGATCCAATAATCATTAGCTCAGTTTTAGCAACATTTAGACTGAGCTTGTTAGCTTTCAGCCAACTGCTAAGGTTATTTAAGGACGTTGCCTACTAATTCAAAGGTATTTTTGCGCGGTTCACTGAATATGCGGGAAAAGCAAATCATAACGAGTGCTATTGAAATCCGAAAAGAAAATTGGGGGTTACCACGCATTTTTCGAAGATAATTAATCAGCAATATTTGTAAAAAGCTTTAAAATACAAAGCAATGTATGGTGTTTTTTTCCCAATTGAAGCTTAATTATCTCTGAAAAATGCGTGGTTACCCCCAATTTTCTTTTTGGATACCAAGAGCACTTGCTAAGTTCTACTTTCTCCGTATAGTTTTGAACCGCGCAAAAATATCCCTGTATTATAAGCACCACCCATAGGAAATCCGAGTGTCTCGAGATGCGCAGACCGTATGCGCAATAACAATAGTAGGCACCGTCCTTAATTCAGGGGTTAGAGCTAGCTTAATTTCTGTTAACGTTTTTTCTGTAAACGCATTTCTAGGATCATGGCCCAGTTGTTCAAAGACTATCCACCGGATAAATCGCTATCCACTGGATAACAATTGACAAAACAAACCACGTTATCCACTGGATAGTGATTTATCCGGTGGATAGAGTTGTCCGCCTTTCGAACAACTGGGCCCATGTATCTTATGGGGGGCCTCGACCGATATATCCACCGATACTTCGGTCGATATATCGGTCGATACATCGGTCTATACTCGACCGAGTATCGGCCGATAGTCGATCGAGTATAGGTCGATACATCGGTCGAGTATCGACCGATGTATCGACCGACAGTCCACTCAATGATACTCATGGTGTCGGTCGACATATCGACCGCGATACTGTCAGTGGCATATCGGTCAACTATCGGTTTTATATCGGTCGACTGTCGGTCAAGTCTCGGTCGATACCCGACCGAGTATCGATCGATACTCCATCAAAATCTTGCTAGCTTAAACGTCCAGTACGGAACGTCAGTTAACAAATATCTGAATGCTTTTAATAAAACGCATTGGTAGCGTGTTGTCGCCATCCAATGCATCATTCTCGGACTAGTGCCAGTGCCATTTGCTCCTTCTAGTTCTCCACATACTCGGTGGAGTAACGGTTGAGTATGGACCAACATAACAGACCACTCAATGGCGATTGTTTTTTCAACCCTTTAGAATTAATTGATATACATTTCACCAGTTTAATTGAAGTAGGTAAAATATTGAGTTAGGTAAAAAATTCTCTGAAGTAACTCGTATTTTTGCCGGTACTTTAATGTTTGCTTTATCTACCGGTCGCGTGTCGGTCGAGTATCGACCAATGTAAAGTATCGGTGAAGCATCGGTGTAATATCGGTGAAGTATCGGTCAAGTATCGGTCAAGTAACGGTCAAGTATCGGTCAAGTATCGGTCAAGTATCGGTCAACTATCGGTGAACCGCCAAGTATTTCGACCGATAGGATTGTCGGTCGATACATCGGTCGACACTCGACCCACTCGACCGATATATCGACCTATACTCGATCGAGTATCGACCGATACTCGGTCGAGTATCGACCGATATATCGACCGATACTTCGGTCGATACATCGGTCGAGGCCCCCTATAAGATACATGACCCAGTTTCTAAAGAAACTATGGTGCTGCGTCGGTGGGAGTATTACAGGATAATTTGGTTTTATATTTCAAGCGCTAGCCCTTCGTCGGGGCGAATCTACTGAACCCGAGCAGTGGGTTTTGTTTTGGTAAATGGCAATGGAGGCAAGGGGAGAAGATTTCACTGCATGAAATGGTCTGTATAAGGACCCTTCCTCAGGTCGTATACAGTCAGTATATCTATTGGTATAAGGCAAATATAAGGATGAGGCAGGATGTATAAGGTCCGTATAATGATCAGTATATTTCAGGGTATGCCAAGAAAAATACCAGGATCTTATACACTTGTGGCAGGATTCCTTATATGTCAGTACACATTTCAGTATACATCATGTATACTGTGTGTAACAGGAGGTATACTGGGAGGTACGTGGAAGGTTTGTATACAGAATTTTACACTTGTGGTAGGATTCCTTATATGTCAGTACACATTTTAGTATACATCATGTATACTGTGTATAACAGGAGGTATACTGGGAGGTATGTAGGTTTGTATACGGAATTTTACACTTGTGGTAGGGTTCCTTCTAGCTCAGGCCACATGTCAGTATACAGTATGTATAATGGGAAAATCAAGGGGTATACTGAATGTGGTGTGGAAGGAACCTGTGCTGATTTCGTATATCTTGTGAATAATGACCACTGGTTTTCAGCTGGAAAGAAATTTGTTTTCAGCACTCTTAGTGACAGGGTTTTAGGAATACAAATCTCAGATTTGAAAATGCTTCATTATTAAACGCCATTTTTATCGATTTCTTCCCTGCTAGTTTTATTAATTAAACATTTACAAATTAAAATCTGATCGATTTCTATCTTAAACTCAACCCAGTGGAAGTTGTCTCGTGCTTCTTTAGCTTGTACTATCCAAATGAAACTAACTGTGGTATACAACAAACAGCTATTTTATATGTAAAATGTCCTCTGATTTCTAATGGAAACACAAGGATAACATGTAGGCTACAAGTTCCCTTTCCTTGGCCTCCGTGGACACAAGGATTTAAAGTTCCTTGGCTGGAAATAACTTGCCAGTCTGCAAGTTAATGCAGTCTATTGCATCCTTCTTTCAAACTTTGAACCATTTTTTTCTACATCCTTTTTGATGTCTATAGACAATGACTAATCCTTCTTGAATTGCTGCAACCAGTTGTTTTGTCACCGAATCCCATTAATCCTTGCGTGATCTCTGTGCATCAATTGGTGAAATGCATTTCTTTGTTAATTGCAACTGTAATGTTCTCTACACTACTTTTTATGAGCACCAGTCCACGAAGATGTTCCGTACAGAGGATGCCCTGCAGTTTGTTGTCACTTAGTGTCGTCATTGAAGGCATTATGGGGTGGTAGAAAGTCTTCTTTCGGAGACTTCAGGCAGTGTTGAACACTCTGAATTTTGTTCTTCTGTTAAACATTTTATAGACTTCAATTGACATCAGAATCCAGACTGTGATCACTTCCATGCTGTACATCCTCTGCCTCGCTAGGTTCATTCCCATTTCTGTTGAATTAATTAAATGACTCAGGTTTAGTTTTATGAATGGTAGAACAGAGAATTAACTCTGAAGTGTAAATTAAAGTGTTAATTGACCCCATGAATAACCCACTGGGCGTGAGCCCTAGCAAAGGGAATCAGGGAACCACACGAGGTAAAGAAAAAAATATTTTGACCTCAGTGGGAATCGAACCCACGACCTACGGATTAGATCCACCGTTACTCTGACGACTGAGCTACGAAGTCGGACAGTGAAAGTCGAGGACGATTTAGGTGGTGAATTGCAGCGAAGAGAAAGGTACATATGAAAGTGGTGCTGCGCAATAGGCCTTTTGCAACAGTTGGTCACGTGACGTGCTTTTCAAGAACACACTGATTAATCATTGGTAATGCATAATGTTATCAGAAATGGAAAGAACAGTTCCAAATAAGCTTACATGCAAATTTTCAGGTTTATATCTTTTAAGGGGGAATTTTTATGGACGTTAAAAATTAGAAGGATTTGTATGAGAAGAAGTCGCTTTGCCCTCCAGTCACGCTCCAGTAGTTTTCCATACAAATCCTTGTAATTTTGCAAGTTTTCAAGCTGCCATAAAATCTTTGCCTTTCGGTGTAAGGGCCTAGAAATTTCCATTTTTCCTAATATTTTACCCCTCTTTCTATCTCCAATGGTTCTATGCCAGCAGCTTCTTTTGGTAGTGATTAATAACAGAAAAGGTTTCTGGTGGGCAAAGCTTCATCGCTTCCATACAAAACCTTCTAATTTTTGCAATATTCAAATCGTCATTAAATCTCAACCTTATACGGCATTGGTCTGAAAATTGGTGTCCTGGTTATTTAAAACATGCTCTTTCCAGGTCTGAAATTTATTTTGCTGTAGCTAAAAGTTTAGAAATTATCGGTCATGTGACCAACTGTTGCAAAAGGCCTATTCACCACCTAAATCGTCCCCGACTTTCTCTGTCCGACTTCGTAGCTCAGTCGGCAGAGCAACGGTAGATCTAATCCGTAGGTCGTGGGTTCGATTCCCACCGAGATCAAAATATTTTTTCTCTACTTCGCGTGTTTCTCTGATTCCCTTTACTAGGGCTAACGCCCAGTGGGTTATTCATGGGGTCAATTAGCATTTTAATTTACACTTCAGAGTTAATTCTCTGTTCCACCCATTTGTGTTCATAGTGCTACGCGGCACAACACTCATATGTACCTTTAGTTATATGAAGTATGGCATACATGTACTACATAGCCCATTGCAGAAACGTGAGAGCACTGGGGCGAGTTTCTTATATTGATTAGATTCTCTACTTGCACAAATCCCATAATACATCTCTTTTACCCCCAAAAAATTTGCATAGGCATTGTTTTAGATTACTCTTGAGACATGTTCATGTCCCAGGAGAAATTGCAAACAATGAGTATGCAAAAATTTTGGGGGGTTAAAGAGGTGCATTATAGTATTGTGCAAGTAGTGAATTGAAAATCTAAACATCTCGGGTGAAATGTTCATGAATGAAAAGCTACCCAACCAAGTTTAAGAGTTTTCAGCGAAAAATTGTCCAAATGGGAGCCTTGCAAAAGTTGCAAAATTCCATACAAACTCATAATTTTTTGGCCTGTCTACCCAATCCATACAAACTCTCTATTTTGGGTGACAATTGAAGAGCTACCATTTTGCACTTTTTCCTCCTCCAAATACTTCTATTCGTGGTAAAGTCTCTCAATTTAGTTGATCTTTCATTTGAACATCTTACTTTTTCAAACAAACGGAAAAACAACCATACTCTTTCCCAGTCCTCTCACGTTTCTGCAATGGCCTATGTACATAGGTTTCTCAAACAAATGGCAAACAAATCAGGAGAGTGGAATTTTTCAGTACAAAAATATTTTCCCCCAATATTATGTCTGTATATAAACACCTTACCTTTCAATTTGTTTTTTTTTTGAGTTAGCAACTCATCTCATCTATGCACCTCTTCCTTCCTTCCACTCATCAGTCAAGGCCCATGGGAGAGTATTCATTGTAGGTTTGTTATCCTCTTGATGGCCTGTTATTGCCATTGATGTCTAAGAGAAATAGAAACGTGATAAGTATATTATAATTGTAACTTAATTGTTGTTATTAAAAGCATAGGCTTACTGTGAATATACATTGTACAAGACAGTAAGGTAAAGTCTGCATATGAGCCAATGGTGGCCCATTAGGCCAGAGCTTATTCTGGTATCTTCAGCATGAAGCAACTAGGAGTATTTCTACTCCCCCTGGATGCGATGCTAGTCCATTGCAGGGTTACCCTCCAGCATTATCGATGGTGCCATTTACACACTTGGGTGGAGATAGGCACCGTGAGAGTCAAGTGTCTTGC
>JAHPZR010009503.1:17500-18711 GCA_019787425.1 Platygyra sinensis | reverse complement strand
TAGTCAGGAACACAAGTCAGGAAACTTCAAAAGGATTCGCCTAATGTAAAAGTTGACGGATTGAATGTTCTGCCCAGTCACCAAATACAATGTACAGTGTAGCTTGCACACCTTTAGCATGCATACTGTATACAGAACACAAGGCAGAGCTGTTAATATTGTACCAACTTGGTGCAACTTACCTTTGACTCTTCTTTTAACGGGCTTCCGTCTGTGTAGTGCTAATCCATGAGAGTCAAACAAGGCTGTGAGTTCTATGAGTGATAGAGAACGTACTTTTTCCATGTCTTGTGAGGAGATATCTTGTACTCTTGTGACACCTAGTTCATCTTTAGTAAGTGTAAAGTTCTGTGTAGAGCCAAAACGTGTTAGCAGCGTGTGAAAACACTCATTCATTAAAGTTGCTAAAATACCAAAAAAATCCAAACAGAAACATTGGTTCCTATCAAATTAATCCCTTTTGCAGCCACAAGCTTTTTCGGAAGTGCTCAGAACAGCTCCAATTGAAATTGTTATTTTCCACTGGCAAATGAGGAGCAACAATGCTGGTTTAAAGTCTTGGGACACTTTGAGCTTCTGCCAGCATAATCATGTTCTGAAATTGTGATCAGCTGGTCACCAATGTGACTGAACATTGAGTGTTGGTGATCAGAGGTTGGCGATCATAATTTTGAGGCTAGTCGCCATTAGGCGACTAACTTTCAGCATTTTGAACCAGCCTTCAAGAAATTGGTTGGGCTTCTGGTTTCACGCAGGAACTTACATGTACCCCTTGAAGCTTCAAAGTTTTTAACTTCCATAGAAAATAATCTATATCAAAAATGAAGGTTCCATTACTGTTAAAACAATAACCCCCAAAACAGTTCGGAAGAGGGAGTATGTCCTCACCACAACTCTTTAGTAAGCATCCCCCACCCCACAATCTCCTCCTTTAGCCCTCCTCTGTTTAAAGCCTCCCTTCCATCCTCCTTTTCAATCACCACTAACACAAAAAGAGACACCGTATATCATACCACTCTGGGTTCAAGTTCACATAACATTATTAGCAATCTTTGAGGAAATATTGCTCATGCCTGTTTTCGGTTCTTTGTTTAAAAGAAAACCTCCATGAATTCAAGTTGTTTGGGACGGAAAGTTAAAGTTAAGCCAAGCTTTCTTGCTTCTTTATTGTCATTGAAACAGGCCAATGATTAGGCTTGATTTCTGCCACT
>JAHPZR010009503.1:0-12500 GCA_019787425.1 Platygyra sinensis | reverse complement strand
CCTTCACAGAATTTTTTTAACCATATTGTTGCTATGGTAACCTCTTATGCCACAAAATTAACAGCAACTTGTTTCCCGAAATTTTTTGGGGGGTTGCTTTCAATTATGCACCAAGCTTTTATTATAGATTTTCATCTTGAAATGAATTGTTTAGGCGGAGTTCTCCGTAAGCTTCGGTGACCGGCAAAATTTGCCATGTAGTCATCCTTGGAGTGCCAGCTAAGTACTAAAAGTAAATATCATAGACATGAAGGATGACAATGACATGTCTGATGCAGATTCAGAGTTCGTGTTTGATATGGATGATGACAATTAAACTGTTAAACTAAGACAAACTTAATGTTTTGCTCAGTGAAATTCCTTTTCTCTATGAAAAGAACTTAAAAACCATTATTGTTTACCTAAATTACACTGAAATGCACTTTTTTGAACTCCAATTTCAAATTTTCTCATAGAGGCTCCTGGGCCCCCCAATAAAAGGTGGGCACCCTCCTCCATGTAGCCGTGATAAAACCACTGCACGTCTTTTTATCAGCATTGTCCACTGCCTACTCAAAGTTATTCTCCCTCTACTTCAAAGTTTTAGGAGAAACCCTGTTAGGCAGCATTTTGTGGCCTAACTTGGCTTCTTTAAACAGTGCGAAGACTTCTTGATCACACCACTTGGACAACTCAAAATTTGAAGGGCCTGTTTTGTTCAAAAGGAACTGGAATGAATGAAAACAAAGCATTTATGACATGATTCTAGCTTTTGCAAATATCATGGACATAAACATTTGCCAGTCTCATCAATTGTCTTTTCTAGCGTTGGCAAAAAAAGTTTAATACCCATTATGATACATTTGCACTGTAGCTTATGAAGTCGAATTCAGGCCAAGACAATTAGCTCACATCTTGCAATACATGGATTTCTTTACTTAAAACCGTTGCCGGGCCATTCTTACGTATGACGAGCAGTTACATTACCGCCCAACAGATGCTAATTTTTTCTAACAGCTATGAAATGTTAAGCTTTCCATTCTAATGGTATGATACTAACAGCTAACGGATACAGGCTAAACACCTAACATTTTCGCTCTCCCCACTAACGTTTTGACTTTTACTGCTAACGGTTAGGTGAACGCCTCTAACGTTTTCGAGAACTAATGGATGATTAACAGTTTCGCCCGTCTAACAGATAGGCATTAAAGTATGTTTTCCTGTGAACAGTCACAGACTGTTTTACTCAATACTAAAAAACATATTTTCACGAATGAATGACTTAAAGCAACACAGTGACTGTGTGAATTAAAACAATTTTTATATTAAGCTTTCCATTCTAACAGTATGATGCTAATGGCTAACGGATACAGGCTAACCGCCTAACGCTTTCGCTCTTTTGACTTTTACTGCTAACGGTTAGGTAAACGCCCCTAACTTTTACGATAAAATTTTTTAACGGGTAACTAACGGATGGTTAACGGTTTCACCCGTCTAACGGATAAGCATTAAAGTGTGTTTTCCTGTGAATGGTCAGACTGTTTTACTCATAATTGCAAAACATATTTTCGCAAATGAATGACTTAAAGCAACACTGTGTGAATTAAAACAATTTTGAGTTATTTTTTTGTAAAAAAAATACCTCTTAGTCGGCGCGTCGAGTATGTTATAGACGGGTGGATCATGGATCAGAGATGTATGTATGTCACACCAATCAGATTGGATTTACTATTAAACACCAATCAAATTTCCTGTTGTAAAGGCAAATGGTATGTGAGAAGATTTAATCCTGATACAGCTGAGAACGGCCATATTTATTCTTCTGTAAAAAAGGAGGAAGTATTCATATATTGGGTTTACCTCGACATTTTTTCTGGGTTAGGCTGAGGATTTTGTGGGCAGGTTTGATAGTCATAAGCAACTGGATAATCAGTCAAACAAACATAGTGTTTGGGATATAATTGTGAGCATGCGATGAAGGGTGAACTTTTCAGTCCCATTATATAAGGTTTTGAATTAAATCAGTATTAGCCGCTATTCTACTAATGTTGATGTGGTTTCTATGATAGGAACAATTGTTATGTCAACTTCGGGGCGGAATGAACTAGTGGGAATGTGAAGGGGTTGTGACCAGGTTCGAATCGTTTTCGTGATGTAGTGAAACCTAAATATTGCTCCAGAGTCGAGGGTGAGTCGTTAATTTCAGCATCCATTGATCAGTTTCAGTGATAACCTTCAACGAGAAAAGCGAAGAGACTACGATTAATTTCTTCAACAGAACAAAAAGAAATTATCCTGTGACGATTTTACATTTATAATGGTTCTTGTTTACTACAGGGATGAGAAGATAAGTTATAAATGAAACTTAATCTTTTCTCGTCAATGTTATCAGGGTTTTCGCTTTATCACACTAACAGCCAGCACGAATTGTAATAGAAAAAAAGAAAATTTCTTGTTTAAGATAACTTAAGTGAGGTATATGAAGTTTTGGGAGTTCTGTGATTTTATTAAGTAACAAGGACTTTGGTGATTGAGTAATAAAGACTGACGTGTATGTTGCCCGTTTGTGATTTTTAGTCTTGTTTTGAGGGGATTGTGACAGTTACATAACATACATTGGCTTGCTTCAGTATAATGATGGCTAGTTATGAACGAGATGAGTTTCCGTGTTTTGAAGTAGTTCACGAGTCAGTAGTAAACAAATGGGAAGAGATATTTTATTTCAGGTTACAAAGGGTAACTTGATACTTTTGTTTTTCACAACAAGTAAATTCAATTACAGGTCACGAATCGTCACTTCTAGTTCAAAGGACATATTTTAGAGGAGACGAGATTATTTAGATTTGCAACAGTTTTAGTGTTTACAAAATAAGTGGAAGTGACAACTTTTTTGTTCTTGTATGCAAATGTGACGAGATATTTTTATTTTTAGTTACAAAGGGTAATTTGACACCCTTGTTTTTCACAAGGGAGTAAATTCAATTAGAGGTGATGAATCATGAGCACTTTTTTCCCCGAGATGTTTACTATTTTTAGTTAGAAATGGTAACTTGACACTTCTATGTTTTACAAGGGAGTAAATTCAATTAGAGCTGACGAATCATCATTAACTGTTCCCATGAAATGTTTGAACAAACAAAACGAGATATTGCTATTTTTGAGCTATTTTTTTTTTGTAAAAACAAATACCTCTTAGACGGCGAGTCGGGTATGTTATCTACGGGTCAATGGTGAGTGGGTGAGTGAGTGAGTTAGTGAGTTAGCGAGTGAGAGATGTATGTAATTCACACCAATCAGATTGGATCTACTATAAACAGCGAATCAAATTTGTTGTTTTGTTGCAGATTCATGTAACATGATAGTTTTAATTGTTATTTCCAAATGGTAACTTGACACTTTTGTTTTTCACGGTCAGAATAAACTGGCAAACAAGAAGCCGATCTAGCGGCGCTTCCAGAAAAATGTTTGGACCTATCTTTTCTTAATGAATTCAGGGGCATTCTAATATTTCACATTTATGGCAATTGCTAAAAAATGGGAACTTTTAGCGGAGATTTTCTTAAAGTTAAGGTTTGTGGTATTCCTGAAGACTCTGGCGGCGAGCTGACTGCAAATTAATTCTATTAGACTTTGAGGAGACAGTGGTTGCACGCTTCGCGAAATACAGTCTCATAAGGTGACAAAAAAACTCTCAGGCGTTGGAAAGGGTAATGTGACAAGGAAACGTCCCAAACTCTGCAGATTTCGTGGCATCTTAAAATTTATACAGTTTTTATAAGTCTTTCTTTTTTCAGGATTATCTTTCATAATGTCTTATTGGTTTTGATATCGATCTTAATTTGAAATAGTTTCGTGGAATATCAAAACTAAAAAAATCTACAATCATTGTTGGAATCAGAACATGCTTGTTGTAAACTGAGTTAAATTCAATTATACGTTGACCAGTAAAAACGTGACAATCTTACTTTTCACGGGAGTGTTTGTAACATGATACTTTTGTTTTTTTTCGTTAAGTTATACAACATGATCCCCTTGTTTTCTCGAAAACTTAAGTGCGATGTGTTTTTTTCGAAACCGACCAATGACCGATGACAAACTTAACACGAGTCTTGCAACCAATACCATGAAGGCTTAATGACCAATCACTTTTAACGGTTCTGACTGGTAACATTATCGACTGACAAGCGACAAGCATTATTCACTACCTCCAAGGACTTGTTATTCACAAAAAAATAACTCTTGCATGCCTTGCGTGCCTATGTTTTAACAATCCTGCCCACGAGTTGAGAGTTTTACAGTATGCTGAAGCTAGGAGAATTTGTCCACTACAAAACCAAAACATATTTTTTTAAAAAGTTCTCTCAAAAATTTCCTAAATTACAAAGCACAAAGCCAAAATAATTCTTGAAAGTGCTTGACATTATTTTAAGATAAAAATTAGCGAAAAAATACGACGTTTCGATCTCGCTGAGATCATTTTCAAGTAAGAAATAAATGAATAGAATTTTGCATATAAGATGTAAAATCACACGTGACATTATAAAAAGTGATAAAAATATGGAAATATGTACTAAATGTTACAAAAGGCAAGTGATAAACACTAAAATACAAAAGGCTAGATAACAATAGGATAAAAATTTTTATAAAATACTCTGGGCTATAAAAATAACTTTGAGCGGATGAAGTCAGACTGTGTGTTCAAAGTTGGCTTTAGTTCTTTTATGAAAAGCATCTCCTAAATTAAGCAGTCAAACTTGCTGTGGCACTTTCGTAAGATCTTGAATCTACGAGGTATGTCGCTTGGGTCCCCCCCAAGTTGATCTCTGACGTGCTTCCCGATGACAGATCCCTTGTGTTTGCCCATCCGCGCAAAGTTATTTTTATAGCGCAGAGTATTTTATAAAAATTTTTATCCTATTGTTATCTAGCCTTTTGTATTTTAGTTTTTATCACTTACCTTTTGTAACATTTAGTACATATTTCCATATTTTTATCGCTTTTTGTATTCTCACGTGTGATTTTACATCTTATATGCAAAATTCTATTCATTTATTTCTTACTTGAAAATGATCTAAGCGAGATCGAAATTTTTTCGCTAATTTTTATCTTAAAATGTGTTCCAAAGAGACTGCTTGACATTAATTACTTTTTGTGTTGAAATTCTGTAATAATTTCAGACTGCTGGGTTTTTTTTGTTTTCAAAAACACTTCCCAGCTAAGAAATAAAAAATTTGGTTGTCTTTTCAACAGCGCCACGTGAAAGAGCCATATTCTTTTTATGCTCCTTTTTCAAAAAGTAAATAATTTTATTCCTAACTGGGGTGAATCCAAACAGACAAAACAAAAGGTCTGTATATAACTGCCGCAGTATTCAACCAGTATGAAAGAATTAGAACTTGTCTGCTCCTTGAAAACAAATCACATTCATACTAAATGTTATGTTTGGAAAAGGTCATTAACTCCCTTTCACACAGTAACAAAAGAAGCGAAACAATAGTCAAACTGATAAATACTAATACGTTCACTTTAATGCATTATAATGGCAAGACCAAACGCAGTCTAACGCAGCAAAACGTGTGTGTGTGATTAACCCTTTGTGTTAATAACATGCATTCAATGGTCGCTTGGTTCTGGGCGGTACTGTTACCCTTAGTCAATCCTTAGAGCAAACTACTCTGACTTAAGGTCTTTATATATATAAACCGAATGCAAATATGGCGGACAACTCGGTTAGCACCCGCGATGAGTGGCATGAAAGCGAGGCTAGTCAGGCTTGATGTTTTGTGTTGACAATCAGGAAAGTCTTGCAGCTTCATCGCTGATTTGGTCCATTTTGTTTCCCACTCCCCACAGGTTTTTTTTGTCCTTGAACGCCACCAGAAGGGAGTGAATGTTCTACAGCAGAGAACATGTCTTTTATTTTAGTTTCCCTATTTGCCCCTGAGAGGAAAATAGACCAAGGAAAGGAGTTCACGATCGCCAAAGGAAAGTTGTTTTTAAGTTCGTTTGTTACATTCCAGCCAGGAAGATCTTAAAAGATGATTGTGTAAATGATCGCAATTAGCTCCAAGTCATTGTCATTTGGCTCAATGCTTTCATTGCTTTTCAACAACACGGCAGTTGAGGTTCATTCACTTTGTTATTACTCCGTATAATTGAAAGGCCGCGCCAAGGACGTCTCCTAGATTTTTTACTAAAATCGAAAATGGCCAAAACAGCTCCAAACTTCGCATACCAATTTGTTTATACCTGTAGAAAATTGCCTTGCACTTATTTCCCCTCGTTTCTGTTGCGTATTCCAGAAATAAAGTATGCAAAACACTTGCATGTCACAGTCCGCGTCTTTTGGAACTGCTTTGTTACACAATACTATTAGCGTTGTTTTTTCTTTTAAGTTTTTTCAAATGCTGACTTTAACTCCTAGGGTTAAGATTTCCCAGTTTTATTAGAGTTAGGGTTAGGGTTACCGCTCGAAACTAGGGTTAGCATTTGGGGTCAGGGTTACGGGTCGAGGTTAGGGTTAACGTTCAGTGTTAGGTTTATTGCTTAGGGTTAGCGCTAGCTCCTAGTGTTAGGGTTAGGGCTAGCTCTTAGGGTTAAGGTTAGCATTAGCGCTTCGAGTAAGGTTAGAGTTAAGGTCAGGACACGCTAAGGTTAGCGCAGTGTTTGGCCAGGGAAAACAATCTTGACTTTTGTAATCTATTGCATGAATCGATACCTAAATCTACTCAATGAGTAGTACCTAGAGAGAAAGGTTGAAAGGTTTTGCGAATCGGCTACGTCAGTGATCGATTTAAATGCTTTCTACGTGAAATTATTTTTTTTTGTGATTGAAAACTGCTCATTCTGTGAAATGATTATTTCTGACAACACAGAAAGAGGAAACCTTAAGCTTACATGCTGCTCATGCCGATAAAAAAGCGCATGAAACGGAAAATTTATCAGCAAAGATACGCTAAAATATAAAGCAAAACTTACATTTCAGCTGAAGTTTTCTTCTTGCTAACCTGCAATCAGGTGTTCCGTCTTTTTTGGGTTTTTGCTTCAGTTCATGGCAGGCTCGATCCTTTCGCAATTCAAAGTAATCATCTGCTTGGAAATCCACGAGACACACTCGCGGAACGCTTGCTTGCCAATTTAACCGACCTTTGGATTCTGTTTGGCCCGCAAAAATGGCTTTTGAATCTGTTTTCTGAACACAGGTCAAATTCAACGACTGTGCTGCCTGGCCTTCCTCGCCAGTTCCCAACTGTGTCTGAGTCAGGCTAAGACAAGCTATAAGTCACAGGCACTGTGGTCACGGCGCTTTAAGTATCAAAGATTATTATGGGATATCCCAGAAATTTTTGAAGCGGGCGTTGGTGGATGGCTGATTTCAAGAAAATAATAAGAGTCTAGAAAGCAGTTCTAATTTCCAAAACTGACACATGTCGAAGTTTGGCAAATGAGCCATAAGTCCACGACAGATGCTTTGTTTTGGAAGAAGAAGCGTTTCTAGTAGAGAAACAGAAGGGAAAAACAAAATTGACCGACCTCGTATCGAGCCGGTGTCACGACAAAATAAATTCGACTCAGCTATGTTCAGCGCTTATCCACTTGAGCTAACGAAGCAGCAGCGAGGAATCTCTGTGTTATAATGACTTCATCCTCTAGCTTGGAAAACTGAGTCAGTTTTGCATACGTTATTTCTAGACAACGAAGAAAGACCCTGCGAAACAAACTTCAGAGCAATGTTTCTCAGGTAAAACGAAGCCCACATGCCAAAATTCAGCTACTTTTGGGCACTTTGAAATTGGCCAAAAAATCTAGGGGACGTTCTTGCCCGCGGTCTTTCAATTATTTGTTTCTTGCGATTCCATACAAGTGGAGGTGGACGTGAACAACTTCTTCTTTTGAGAAAGAAGATATCTTTCAAGAGGAGCTTTTCTTCACATCTACCTTGGGGAAGGTATTGGACAGGCAAATCATAAGATAGTCATTTAAACAATTTTTCAAAGATCTTTCTTCTTGAAATGTAGCAAACAAACTTTGGTTCTCATGGTGATCATGAAATTCTTTACTTTGTCTGAATGAATTACATCGATCCTCAATTTTCCCTCAGAGGTCGAATGGTGAAAGATTTATATCCAGGCTTCCTGTGGCATTCCGAAACATGTCACAGCAACTCCTAGGCACGGCAAAATAAAACACACCAGATTTGTAACAAAGCAAGACTTTTCTGGAGAAGCATTTTCAAAACAAAACTAAAGCCTATCTAGCCTCACTTTCATGCATCTCGTCCCAGGCCCCAACCTAGTGATCTGCCATATTTGCATTTGGTGTATTAAACTTCCCATTAAAATAACAAACATCTGCAACTAATTCAGTTGTTTAATCCAATATCTTGATTCTATGGATAATTTATGGGCGAATGGCATTAAATCGGCATATGTCATTGTCAGCATATGTCGGCATGTCCTTACATTTATGTATTTATGTCACTATGTTACTAGAGTTGTGTGAACTAGCCCTTACAACTTATCTTTTAAACCTTCAACCTTTTTAGGAATGGGGTAAAACAATACTTTGTGGGAGGCCATAAGATAACTACAGTAACTGTACCACTCTAATGTAAGTTACCACTTCTTGTCTCGTTTCTCGTGAGACGCTTATTGTTTCTCTTGAGACACCTCTCGTTTCTCTCAAGACGAGTCTTGTTTTTCTCGAGAATCACTGATGCATTTAGTCTGGAATATATTATACATGTATTACCCGTAAAACGTTAAAAAATGTAAACGGTTAGTTTTCATGCAGGGAGCAGAGGAGTCCTATTTGATGGTACACGATTTCAACAGACTCGTATCACGATTGATTGCATGTTTACAGTTCGATCACATAATGTACAGTGATTTGAATCAACAACAGATCGCTTCGGGCGTATGGAAAACCAGGAAATCCAGAATCCAGGACCGGATGATGCTCTTCTTATATAAAACATATCTGCTTTTGAAAGGATGAAAGATGCGAATGCAGTCATAACACTACTGGAAAAATGACCTGAAAACATTCAGGCTTTGAACGGGATTCGAGCCCACGACCTTTGCGTTACCAGTGTAATGCTCTACCAACTGAACTATAAAAGTCACATGAGAGCAGTCATGCCTGGGTTTGGCCCTTTACGTTTGTAGGTCACGACAAATCACCTGGGAATTGACCGGGGAGTTTGTTATGGGTGTTACTACAGAGAGTTAGGAAATAACGAGTAATGAAGTAACCACAGACCAAGTAACGGGAAAAAATTTCGAAGGGTCAAAAATTCTCAAATCTTTTAAAAATATGTTTGACCAGTTCACAAACCAAGCTTGACGACCCATAAGCTCAAACTAAAAGCTAAATAAAACATTGTGTCTAGATACCTGGCAGTCCCAGAGTGCTTTTAAAATGATACATGCATACCCCGCATACCTTGCATACCCGGCAGCCTAAAATTATTCTAGAATTTCCACGGAAAAACTCGTCCAATCTTTCTTAAAACTGTAGATATTTATTTAGAAATGTCAAGCAATATCAATTATAATTTTGGCATTGCGGTAGAGTCCAATTTTCGAGTTTGGGGATACTAGAAAATCTCGATGTCGAAATTCATACTCTGACTCCACTGTCAACTCTCATAGATAAAGTTTTACAAAAATTTTAGTTGGACCCTGTGAGAGTATTTGATATTTGTACAGAAATGCGAAGCAATTCTCAATGATGTTTTGCTTTTGTTATGCATGAATTCTCTTAGTTAGCTTTGGTATATTATCTTAAAACCCTCAACTCATGGGCACAGTTGTTCAAAAAACTTTTTGAACAACCGCTGATATCAATGCTAAAAAACGATTACTATCTGTCAAACACAATTTTAAAAGATTCCGGATCTGGTTCCGGATTCCGGATTCTTGGTTTTCCATACGCCCGATCGCTTCGCACTACAGTTGTAGGGTGAATTCAACTGAAAATACGGTCAAATAAGACTCCTCTGCTCCCTGTGGTTTCTGAACTTCATACAATGAGGCTCTTGCAATCATTTAAATCGACTAACCAGGAAGATTGAATAGTGCGCGTTTTAAAAATTATCGAGGCCAACACAAGCCGATGTTTAAAAAGTCTGGCTTTGTAATTTTAAGTTTGGTCACTGTAAATAAACAATATCAAACGATGATCACCACTGGTACTTGCAGTGCACTTGCGAGAAAAGAGAAATGACTTGAACGAAACCAGACGCGTCTCTTGAGAAGGTGGTAACTTACATTTGAGCGGTACTGTATGCACAGTTACAAATCTTACCATTGTACTTCTTCACAATGGCATCAAAACCAGCTTCTTTGAGCCACTGAATTTCTTGCTCACATTCTATTGAGAAAAAAAGAATGATTCAAGTTGTATCAAGAAAATCAGAGATTCCTGTAGTTAATCAAAACAGAAGCCTACATACTGAAAACCATGATATACTGTAGCAAGCATTTCACCAGGGTCCCCAAGGTTTGAAGTTCACTAAACTAAGACGTGCATCCAGTGGGGGTTGCCAGTGAGGCCTGGAAGCACGTTTCTATAATTGCCCCAGTTAAGAAATTTGGTCACGCTAGACTACAATGTTTAAGTGCTGGTTTTGAGGAAAACAAATACGGCAGACTTCCATAAGCAGAAGGCATTTGTAAAGTCTTGCAAACATGTTGCATATTTCACATTCAAACATCTACATGTAAGGAAAAATTTAAGTTGCCCTATATGTACATGTATATCTAAATTAAGACATGTTGAGACATCGAGGATAAATATTGCAATGGAAACCAGCAAGTGGGAACTCCAATACAAATTATTGTTGATGTGCTAGATGATTGTAATTCACTGTGAGCCAAATAGCAGTCATTTTCTTTTAATTAATATTTCACTGGAGCATTTTTGGGTGTGCAGTGGTGTCACAGGACAAGCTGATTAAGTATTTCAGTGGTATTTCCAGACTCCATGATCATTGTAAGGGTTGAATTTTTTATTGTAAGATGTTTTTGAAAGTATAAAGGACTCAGTTACGATGGGAAGGGCTGCTTTGTTCTAGAAGAAGACATACAATGTATGTGGTAAAAAGTAATTCCTGAAGTTTTTAACACGAGTGTGAGTAAGACCATGAGTAATCACAAAATAATATTTGTGGACATCTTGTGCCAGTTTTTTCAAGACTTGTTGAAATGACCTAACGACTGAACTCTGTGTATGCAGGACAATTCTGTTATATTAGCAGAGTGAAAAGATTGTAATTTGGTGAAGATAATAAAACCTTTTTCAGGACAATCACTGTCACGTGAATTTGTAACCAAGCCAAATGAATTTACATGTAATTCAATTCTTCGCAGCTGACAGATAGTTTAGTGCATCAGGCAATAATTCTTGTTTACTCAAGATAAAGGACATCGACCCAAGGATAGCGATTAGTTCTCCTGTATTTCTAATTTCAGTAACGATGATTTTCCTTTCATAAAATGTAGCTTAATGTTAAGTGAAGGTGGAAGTGTATGTGATGATCTTATCTGTCAATAAATATTATGGTTGTTTTTGACTCAGTGGAGTCATATTTTACAATGTAGTGTGTTTCTTTTTTCTGCTACTCTCAACATTGATGTTGTGTTACCTTTTCTGAATTTTGCAATTTAATTTTATGACATCTCAATGTGTACCCGTCCGGTACATGTATGTTGAAATTTTGATATCTCAACAAGATTGCTGAGAAATCAAAAATTAAACGAGCTTACCTGTAAGTGAAGTTTCATTGTGATTCTCCTGAGCCATTGCGTAGGAACGAAGGGATCACGTGAGATTGCGCGAGCAAGCTTGCCTCCAATAGTTAACATTGTCGAGGAAACACCGACCCAAAAGGGGTAGGGGTAATGAGCCGATGGCTCGTTCAACACCAAAATGGGAGCAAGCTTGCCTCCAATAGTTAACATTGTCGAGGAAACACCGACCCAAAAGGGGTAGGGGTAATGAGCCGATGGCTCGTTCAACACCAAAATGGGTGGGCACGTGATCCCTTCGTTCCTACGCAATGGCTCAGGAGAATCACAATCAAACTTCACTTACAGGTAAGCTCGTTTAATTTTTGATTCTCCCTCACCATTGCTGACGTCACTACCGGACCACGTGAGAATTTAAAGCAAGGTGATTACGAGACAACAATCTCAAAGCAACAAATATAATGTAAGAACAGAAGGCGTGTCAAAGTCTAATGGAACACCTCAACAATTGCATACAAACTGTACTGTTAAACACTAGATAAGACTGCCTGACCAAAATTAGCATCTGGACTATGTTCAATGGGCTTGTTATAAAACCGAGCAAAGTAGACGCATTTGACCATCCAGCAGCTCTCATGATGGTTGTCATGTCCAAACCAGACCTCTTTGCAGCCGAAGTGGAGGCTGAACGAGTGCTGTGGGCTCCAAATTGGTTTGTATCTATACCAGCATTTGCTAAGACACACTTAACCCATCTTCCAATGGTATCTT